>QODF01000041.1:2203541-2239994 GCA_024372805.1 Oostethus manadensis
TATATATATATAGTGTGTATATATATATATTATATATATAGTGTATATATATATATTATATATATTGTGTATATAAATAGTATATATATATATTTAAATAAATAGGGCTTTGAATGTTCAGTTACTCACGGCAGGAAGCGTCCATTGATGGATGGGTTCTCCGAGATGTGTGCTCTAAAGGCCGATCGTGTACTCCTGAGGTCCAGGGAGCAAGACAGGTCCATTGAATCTGAGTATGAGTCTGTGTCCTCCACAAGGATGGAGACCGGAACTGACAGGCTGCGCTGGTAGTCGCCTACAAAACAATATATTTGTTATTGATGTCACACTGTGCGTGCATCAAAGTGCAAAAGAAAAGTCCCACCGGCAGAAACGTCTTCAGGGTCAGAATCCTGCAGCGTCTTGTTCGTCTTCCTGGGAGCCGATCTGAGGAAGGTGTCCAAGAGCAGATCCGTGGCCGTGGCCCGGTCGTCCGGATCGGGCACAAAACATTTCATGATGAAGCTTTTGGCCTTGTCCGACATGCTCTCTGGAACCTCGGGATGGATCTTAAACATCCCGACCTGTGGTAAAAGGATTGGGATTAGGACTACCGGGCTTTTTAGGACACTAAGCCTGTTCTACCGTTACCTTGAACATGGCTGCCTGTGGACTTCCCAGCTCATGAAAGGGGGTTTTGCCTGTTGCCATTTCGATGATGGTGCACCCAAGGGACCATATATCAGCTGGCTTGCCGTACCCCCGAGGCCCCTGGTCTATAATCTCTGGCGCCATATACTGAAGAGTTCCTATTATCAGTAAGTACTCCTTAAATATCCCTCTCCTTGTCAACTCAAATGCTAGCTAACACCTTTCAAGCAAGCCTACCAGCAAACGTCTCCGTACAAGGGTTGATCCCCGCTAACCTCTTGGAGGTCCCAAAGTCAGAGATCTTCAAAACTCCACTGTAAGTATTGATCAGCACATTGTCACCCTACAGCAAAAACATATATTTAAACACACGTACGGCAAAACAACAACAACAACAAAAAACTTGCTCGCCTTGATGTCTCTGTGAACTATCTGGTTGTCATGAAGGTATCGGAGCCCCTCCAGGATCTGCTTGGTGTAGAAGATGATGGTGGCCTCGTTGTCCTTCAGAGGACCCCACTTGGAGCGCAGCAGGGATGACAAACTTCCTGCGGTGGTGGGAATGTTTCAACATTTCATGACTTTGGCCGCTACATTGTGCAATATGGACTGCGAGTTAGTTCCGTAGTTCTGAATGAATCCCTCTCACTCTCAAGTTAACTTCCTTCTTATTCACAGTCAACATGTTTTCGATGCAGACCTCCTGGTACTTCTTCCATGAAGATCTTGATGAAACCATCCTGACTGACGGAGCCCAGGTACTGGACAATATTCCTGTGCTTCAGCCTCTTGTGGAGTTGAATCTCCTCGTGGAGAGGCTGGGAATAACTGTCAGGACACAAAGACAAGTGTTGGATGGTGTTTGTTTTTAAGTGGTGCGAGACCCATGAAACTTACGTGCAGTCCTTCTCGGGAATCTCCTTGATGGCGATGCGCACTTGGTTGCTCATGTCTCTCCCGGCGTACACCACGCCGTACGTCCCTTTGCCCAGAACCACCTTGTCGCCATTCTCGTTGGTCTCGTACATGTACTGCAACACAGGTGGAAGATGGCATGAATTCCGTTATCTAAGAGGGCAGATGTAAAAGTGCAAAAGCAGCACATGTGCTGAGCAGAAACCCAGTACATGTTGGTGACGATCCAGGGATCAGGGCCAAGAGATGTAGTGACTTAAAAAGGACCAAACCGGCGCACGGGAGAAAACCTACGCACAGGGAGAACATAGAAACTCCAAACAGAGATCCTCCCGATCTCCTGACTGTGTGGCCAACATGCTAACCACTAGGCTATCGTGCGGCTGAACACATAATTGCAATTCTAGACTGATGGAAAAGTAACTACGTGTGCCTATTTTAAAATACTTATTATTAACTACTAACAAGAAATGCATATGAAAGGACATTTCTTTATTCAATTTGGTATGGGCATCAGAATTAGCTACCAGCTGCCGCGAACTCTTGCAGGATGGAAGACATAGCTAAGAGATTCTCAGACTTACACATCCCTAAAAGGGGACGACACCAAGTCTGTGACCACGTTTAGCCTTTTGCAGTCTTTCCATGTTCTGTTTATTTCTGTCTACCTGCCAGGAAACCACAGATGGAAATGCTATAAGGTTGGCATATTTACATTTCTATTGGTTGTGGTTGCCCATAAATATGCATTGTCCCTAATAAATAAATAATGTGCAGGGGTGCTGTCCAACATTCTTCCAAGCACCGATAACTGGCCATTAAAGACTATTACTAAAGAACAAAAAAGACTATTTTAAAGAATATTTTTTGATCAAATAAAGTGACCAACCTCGAGTATTCCGTCGGTGACATGGCTGAGGTCCTGAAAAGCATCCTCAGCCTGATGGAGCAAAGAGTTGACCGTGTCACAAAAACTGAGGAGACAACGGGGGAAGAAGAATTCATGATACCCGGGATTCAGAGTGCATATCGATAATCCTAATTCACTGCATTTTTATTGTTAGGATCCACAACCTGTCCCCCCAAAATGTTCTTCCTGCACCAATACCATATTCCCCTCACCCCTGCTTTGTGAAAAGCGATAGATTTTTTTTTTTGTATATTTCTACAAGTAACAGTTGACCCGACTGGTAACCGCATGTACTAAAAAACGTTGATGCGGCATGGTTGTGTTTTTCATGGTTGGGGCATGAAGAAAGAGTGACTCAAAAAAGAACTGCTGATGCCACATCAAGGTTAGCCTCTCAACCGACCTACTTAATGAATCGATGATGACAGTCGTGTGTTGTAGGATTCTTCCATATCTTCTGTCTATTTTTCGTCACTCACCCTTTGCAGTGGAGCTCAGAGGGGAAGCAAAGCTGGAAGTCGTCAGAGTTGTAGTGGACGTACAGGAAGCAGCTCCGCTCATCGACCTTTGACACACTTGGAGAGGATAGACAGTTGTTTTTTTACAATTACATAATGCGTTGCACGTCATTGCATCCATATGTATCTGCCTTTTTCCCCTGCCAACTCCATTGGGATATAAAAGCGTTCCCAGAGAAAGTATACTGCACACATAGCACTGGATCCCACTGTGAGCGATTGGTCCAAGAAGGCAGGACCAACAGGCATTCGGTCTGGGCCCGGGCCCTGCCTGGTATGATGCAAGTCAGTAAGGCAAGCATGTTGTTGCATTTCAATGGTAAAGGATGCCAAAATAAGCAAACTAAACCACCATACAGTGCAGTACCTAGTGCCATTCATGCAGGGGTGTCCAAACCTTTTCCACCGAGAGCCACGTACTCAATAATGACAGTTTGATGCACTTTTATATTTTGTAAACCAATACATGTAGGCATGCTAAGACGTTATGAATATTTAAAGAAAAAGCTGCACCTCAGCTTTATGATACAAGTAAAAAGGCGTATTATTACTATGTACTAAATATTTCAACATTCTTTATAACCCATTCATCTATCGTCTACCGCTTATCCAAGGTTGGGCAGCAGCCTAAGTAGGGAAGCTCAGACTTCCTCTCCCCAACTACTTCATCCCCAACCGAGCAGATTTTCCAATTTTTTTCTTGTACATTTTCTTATTGTAATTACGACTATTATATGTAACACTTATGACTTTATTGTTGTAATAGTATCATTTTTTACAACCTAAATATTCCAGAAATTACAACTTTATTTGCTGTTACGTACATTACATATAAACACTTTTTTTCCTTTACTATTTGAACTATATGGCACTAAAATGCTATTTTATTTTTCCTCATTAATGTAGAACTTTGTTCTCTAAATATTTCGACTATATTCCTGTAAAATTACTGCAGATTTTCCATGTATTTTTTTAAATAATGTGTTGCGGGCCGCAATTTGGACACCCCTGCTTGAATGAATACTCCACCTTAGTTCAACATCTCACCAAGGACAGGATAGATCACTCATATTCTTTAACAAAATATTTTATATCTTGTTCTCCTTTAGCAAAGGTTATTCTTTTCCCAGAGTATTTGAATGCATGTGTTTGCCAAAAAACGTTGCTTAACTGCATTGGCTGTAATGTTCAACAAAGACAAAAATTGACAAAGATTTTATATCTTAGTCAAATTAAAAATACATAGTAGGTGAAAGTGAAGCCTAACTTCCACCCAGCAGCCAAATGTGAGTGTTTGGTTTCCGCTTGCTTTTGTTGCAGGCTCAAACACACCCCGACATACAGTAATTAGAAAGATGTCAGCACACGCAGCAGTAGTGGAGCATACCTCACTCCCCGGATTGCAGCGACTGGGAAAGTCCACTGATGTAAGCCTTTCTGTTGGTGCAAACATGACACGGTTCATCTCAGTGGCTTTAAAAAACAAATAAACACACCGTGCATGACAGGGCAGCTTCATGAAGGTTAGCAGAGTACAGTTCGTACACGTACACACACACACATACACACACACACACACACACACGCACAAAATAAGTAAACAGCCTGAGGCGCAGGACATTTGCACAAAGAACACGCCCTGACACTTGGCACCAAACATTAATTGTACTGAGAGATGAGCTCAGGAAACAAAGTTGGGCATTTTTTAGATTGTGCAAGCCTGAAGTCCTAAAGGTCAAAACAAGACAACGGGGAGCGGGGGTGGTTTGCATACCTTAAATGGGTTGACGTGCTTCAACTGGACAGTGCAGCTTTCATCCCCCTCAATCACTGACACCGTGGCAGGCTGAAGGACTTTACTGGGCTCCACAATGAGGACCTGGAAAAACAGCCGTTCATACTTCATCTTGCCTTCGTTTAAAGTCCATTGGGGTCATAATATGACAATGCAGATGCAGTAAATGAACACTAAAAAGTAGCACACGCTATACTTACCTTTACATCAGATACATTTTGTGTTAGATATTACTTTATTATTTTGGCTGGGCTAATTCTTGTAATGGCTTTTTCTAACTAGTTCACGGGATAAAAATGTGACTAGCAAAATACTGAAATTGCATCAATTGCATCTTTGATATTATTTAATACAAACGGGGATCTGCTTGGACTTAGAAGGGAAAGATTGCTACTAGGAAAAGGCACAAAAAGTTCAACCATGAGGCAAAACAATCAAATAAAACCATTAAAATATTAACCATACAGTACATACTGTTATATAAGAATCCACTTTTTATGCTTTTGGGAATAGGCTTTCCACAAAAAAAGTATTGTTCCCTTTTTTCACCATTTTTGCTTTCACGTTTAGTCCCAAGAAGGTTTTTTCCATGAAAATCTCGATTGGGCATCTTTGTGTGAAGTTTGCATGTTCTCCCCTTGTGTGCGTGGGTTTTCTTCGGGTACTCCAGTGTCACGTGGAGGACATGCAAACTCCACACAGAGACGCCCAACGGAGATTCGAACCCTGAACCTCCTGAATGTGAGGCCAACATGTTACCCACTCATCCACCGTGCGGTCCCTTTAAAATGGCCAATTGTAAAATACAAATGCACACTTTAAGTGTAAATGTGAGGGGGCTGTGCTGGGACACAAAAAGGCTTAAATATGCTTAATATCGGTAATAAAATTGGTTTTGCTGTGTCAGATTCTGAACTTATTACCCTTTCTAAGATTCAAAAAAGTCCAATTGACACCCAAAATAACCCCATTACAAACATTATTACACAATATCATCATGCATTTGGTCTTTTCAGGTTTTGGTTTTGTTGAAAAAACATCAAATTTTCCATATTTACTGTTTGGGACAGAACCTTTGACTGAGCCCTCAAATGTTAGTAAATTAAAGGTCCCCCTAAGGATTAACGTTCACTGTTGCAATATACTGTAATTTAAAGATGGCCTACAAACTTTAGCCGTATTAGCACTAGCCTTCACAACAACAGGGTTAACGGAACTGTGTAGGACAAAGTTGTCTCACCGGGCAGTTGTCGGTACAGACTTTGGGTCTGTAGTACTGCAACAGAAGCTCCATCCAGAAGTCCAACGTGTCCTGCTTGGGAGACCTCACCTTAGGAGGCTTGGCAAACTGTCGGTACAGAATGTACGTCTCCATCACGGACCCCACGTACCTGACCGAAGCAATGGAGAAGATTAACCAGATCTGAGGTGTCGTGTAGTCCTAACGGAGAGTGGTCTCACCATATTGGTGCATTGAGCTTGTAGAGTTTCTCTGAAGCCTCGATGACTTTCCTGTGAGCGTTAGCCAGGATGTTGGCGCCGAGGTAGAAGCCCACATCCCAGTAGTCCTTCATCTTCTCCAAGCTGCCCTTACGGCCCAACAGAGTGCTTATGACCACACCTAGAACCCAGTCATTTAACATGAATAGTTGTGGGGGGGTAATTTGTGTATACTACACAGCTGAAAGTATGGGAGCTGGACTGGACCATCTTAATTCTTTATCTTAACAAGTCATTTTGGACAACCATATGCTTCCAATGTTGTGGGAACAATCTGGGGAAGGCCCATTTCTGTCCCCCTGTGCCGCCTCCTCATAGCACACAGTCATAACAGAAGGAAGGAGACACAATAAAAGATATGTAAGATGAATACTTAGATACTATATACATCTACAAAAGAAATTTACATCTCATGTGTTGTGCTCGTGTAAAACCTGTATCATAATTTATCCATGCAAAATACATTTTTGAACCAGCATTATTTACTATTAAATTAATTATCCAATTAATCAGGCTTAACATTTCAATTTAATTGAATGGCAACTTAAAACGGTTAATGTTTTTAAGCGCGCCGGGGTATGAGGTACACGGCTTCAAGTAAAATGTCTGAAGGGGTAGGCGACTGAAACGTTTGGGAAGCACTGACATTGTGTATACGAGTACAGTTATGAGATGCATAACAGAACATACATGTTCACTATGTTGCACTGCAATAATAACACAATTTAAGTTGAATGATATGAATGTTAGAAGCAACAAGAGACTTTATTTTTTTACAAAGAGATGTCATTTCAGCACCTATTTTGCGCAGCTCAATGGAGGTGTCAAACTCGTGTCCCGCCGCCATGAGAAGAACTACATTGTTGATGCCCGAATGAAGCGTGTGCTCCGTCTCAAAGGCTTTTCCGTACCTACAAAGACACCAAGACGCAGGTAAGGTGAACAATAATACCTCCATCATGGTAGTGATAGTAGTTTTTAGTGATGTCCGATATAAGCATAAAATTGTAATGTCTGTAAATACCGGCATCGAGTGGAGGCTGATTTAAAAACTTCTCCATGTAGGCCTCTTGGCTCAGGCACGCAAATGATGATGCCATCAAACCACGCAATGAAGGGTGTAAACAAGCGTGGGTGGATAAAGCAACAAGCTTGGTCACTCTGCCTGACTAATATTGTTTATGGTTTGGAATTATTTCCAAGTGTCTGCTTCAGATATTAAACGTGTCATTTGCAATGACTGCAAAGCGCTCATGGCGGAAAAAATACTTCTTCCTTCAAAACTTCACATTCCCAGGCCGAAGAAGATCAATCAATAAATCACAAATGGCGCTGGATAACCAGCCCTTTTCTACCGTACAAGGCGCCTGCGACTTGTGGAGTTCCGCGAGTCACGCTTTTCATGCCCAATCGCAAGTTGTAAAATGTTGTTTACAGCCACGCGGAGGGGGGGTTGGGGGTGGGGGCGCTAATTGCTGATGCTGTATCCATCACCTTCACAACAGATATCGGGTCTTCAAGCGTTAGCCATGTTAGCATGCTGAGCCTGCTCAATGACTATATAAAGACATGTATGATGTTACACATATCACGTTGTCATCGAAAATTTAAACGGCATATTGGATATGGGCAAAAAGGCGATATCGGACATCCCTACTAGTCATAGTTGTACCAGTAGGAGGCCTGATCTCTGGAGTGATGGTCAGTGAAGCCTGAGCTAATGAACATGTCCTTGTAGATGCGACCGCACAGGCAGTAGACGTCCGACGCCACCTTGCCTTCCGATTTCACGACGGGCAGGATTTCCTCCAAAGCTTTGGCGCGATCCCCCGGCTGATTCCGCCTGGTAGGGCGAGAAATCATGATTTTTTTGTGGCTAAAGGGGCTCCAAATGTCTGTGCAGTTTACACCGCACAGCAGCAGGAATAGACTGTGTACCTGTTTAGAGCAAATATGTAGTGAAACTTGATATTGTGGTGTTTCGCCACGAGACACATGGGCAAGTTGTTCAGCATCTCCACCAGTTTGATCATGGCATCGTAGTTCTGAGAGAAACACATCACGACTACACTGAGAACACAGTACATACGCTATAACAACCCTTGATTGTGCATATTTCAGTCAGACCCTGTGATACTGAGGGCACAGTCTGCTTTACAGACGCTTCAAATTGTAGCAAGCAAGACCTAAAGTTGGAGATGGTCGCTGTCAAAATAACAATTTTTTAATGTACATATTCATGCATGTGTGAAGTTTACCACAGTTGTATGGTGCTAGACTACGTCAAAAATGCACCTTTAAAATACTATTAGTTCCATCTCTTAGGCCTTAATGAAGTAGAAGATGATGCTAGTTTACTTTAGCACTAAGGTGTTGCACTTGAGAAAGGCACTGAACCCCCATTTTCTGTGCACAACACCACCACTCGGACAGATCTAATTATCAACATATATACGGTATGTATTTTTCAAGTGTGCAAGATTGACTATTTTTGCAACAGATTTTAATTAGGAATTAAGATTTCAATTTACAGTATGCGCTGCGAATAAGGACTGAACTTTGTGGCTTAACTCTATCACTTTCAAAATAATATTAAATGAATAACCAATGCTGTTTTTGTGGTTGTATACAGCCTAATATTAGTCAAAAGATGCATATTTAAGATAAGTGTATGTGTTTTATTTCCGAAATTTAGCATTTCAAACATTAAAATGGCTAAATCAACTAAATTACACATAAAAGGCATTCAGAATGTGTGATGTTCGGTGAGATACACAAGCACCAGACTTGATTGCTTGAACAAAAGGCTTTTGTTGCAGGTTAGAATAATCTCAGGCACAATAATCTGTAACATGCTAAATTCTAAACCTTGTAAAGCCTTATTTATGTCTTCTATAATGGGTAATACGAGTGTAATGGGGTTTAAGGGTGTTATTTCATGTCTAGAGGGCTCTAATAATGTTTAAAGGCATATTTAGAAGGTCGTAAACAGGTTTTCTGTGCTCTAACTAGAAAAAATTTTCATTTATAAATAATGAAATCCTACTTTTCATTGGGATGGGAGAATCGACAACACCTCTTCTGGTGCAACAAGTAGAGTTTGCATCGTGCCTCATTTACCTAAAGATGCAATGGACTCTCAAAAAACCAATTTCAAATGTCAAAATCTTTGGTCCAAAGCGTCTGAATCTTACCTTGCAGCGTTTACATAAACCTTGCAAATAAATCCATATTTGTTGTCTAATGTGAAGTCCTTACCTGGATGTCCCTGTAGGACAGCAGCAGGTTAACGACAATGTCCGGCGTGAGCAGCTCCACGCTGTCCAGGCGCTTCTGGATGCGGCTCAGCTCTTCACTCAGGGCTTCACCACTAAAACGCTCCCTGGCCATGCGGATGTCGTGCCTGATGGACTCCTGGAAGTACTTGCTGTCGGGATAGAGACACAACGTCACTCCAGAGAGAACAAAGGTGACATAAATACCCTTAATGTAATGTGAGATGATAGTATTTTGGGAGCGGCCCGACCTGGACTGCACGTTCACGTTGTTGAGCTCGTAAACCAGTCGGTCCACCAGCGGCGTGAGCAGAGAGTCCAGCTGGAAGCCAGGTTGCATAAGCTCTTTGATCCCGGTCATCACGGCACCATCACAGGCAAACACCTTGCTCTGAGGTGTCAGCACGTACGGGAGGAATGTGTAACTTCCACACTGCTCCTGAACAACACAGGAACAGGAACAGTGAGATCACATTAATGCATAATATAATTTTTGGTTTTATATGTCTGTTTACATTTCAAAATAACTATACCCCGAATGAAAAAAGCCTTACAAATGTCTTTTACAAAGGTAAAAAGCAAAATTTGTGTTATTATTATTTATTGTAGTTGTAATGATGATATTGCCATAATTTTGACATTCTAATGTAGATAAAGGCCAGAAAATCAGAATTATGACCTATGATGTGGCACATTTCACAGGGGTGTCCAAAGTGCAGCCTGGGGGCCATTTGCAGCCCGCGGATGTTAAGTGATCTAAAACAGGGATGTCAAACTGGTGCCATGGAGGGCCGAGACCCTACAGGTTGTTGTTCCAGCCGGTCACTAAAGCAGGTGATTTTAATGATCAACACCTCCTTTAATTTGAGGAAAGGAGCTCCTCAATTAAAAGACCTGCCGGATTCACTGGTTGGGGAGATTCAAATTAACAAAAGTTAACAATAATTGTAATACCATAAAGTTTAACACAACTAAAAAAGTTGTAATTTCTGGAAAAATTGTGTTGGGAAAATAATTACGAGAATAAAATCAAAATATTATGAGTGGAAAGTCAAAATTAGAAGAAACAAAATTATAAGAATAACAAGAAATAAACAATAGAAATAAAAAAATAATAATGAGAATGTCAAAATATTAAGAAAAAAAGAAAAGAAAAAAATGATTTTACAATGTTGTAAATTTATGAGGGAAAAACATAATTTGTGTAGCATAAAGTTAAAACATTAAACATTTTTTTAAATCACTAATATTTTGAGAAAGAAAACAAAATAAAGTTATAATTTTTTGGATAATTGTGTTGGGGAAAACGCTCAAATATCATGGGAATAAATAATGGCAAAATGGGATTAAAGTCAAAATATTATAGGAATTAAGTCATAATATTAGAAAGAAAATTTTGTAACATTATTTATCAAAAAAAAAGATAAAGAGAAAACACCAAAGTTTGTACTAATCTTATGCTTTTTTACTTATATCACAAAGCTGAAATGCTGTTTTTTCTAAAACTATATATATGTATATAATGCAAAATATGGCCTTTGCATCCTCTCATTTTAAACCAATAAATAAACCAAATTTTAAATATAAAATCAATACAATACCAAATAAGTTACATATGTTTAAACAAAAAACATTAAACAAATATTAAATTACTAGCAAAAACATAACATTAGGTTTACAGATTTAAATATTACTAATAAAATACATTTTAAAAACACAATAAATATACCAATTACCTGACAGTGTCAAAATCCAAACATGGTATAATTATCTTTCAGATTGTGTCAGGGTACCTAATGAATTTCAACATTTGTCATCAGCTATGATTAAAGAAAAAACAAGTAATTCAAGTGTGTATGATTCAGTCATTGTCAAGGCAAACACCAGCAAAGCCTCCACAACAGAGCCCTGAGGGACTCCACTCCTGTGAGCCCTACCTTGACAGCTTGCACGTCTGTGTCGTCTTTGTAGCGGTACAGGATGATGTTGTTTGTCATGCTGAAACTTTCCCTCACTCCCAGGTGGTAGAAGAGGGAAGGCTGGCAAAAAGAGTCGCTTATCTCCAGCACGGCAACGTCTGTGGGGATAGAGGCCAGTGTCATGGAGATGGCCAGGTCAGGTCAGGTTTATTTTTGCCGCCTTACAGGTGTAGTCGCCTCATTCCTGACAGAAATGCAGCATGAGCAAGCACTTTGGCGACAGAGGTGAGGAAAAACCCCAGGCTGCGGGGTGGGTGGGTGGCTGTTTGTCTCCACCGGTTGATTTGAAAAACAGATCTGCAATGAATCAGTGAAAACTCACCAGCGTTGTAGAAACTATCGAGGACGTCTGTGGTCCCCATGGAGAGCCTCTCAAACGGGATACTTTGAAAGGTGGCGCGGGTCTCCGTGCAGGCTTCCTTTAAACACGCCAGAGACCAGTTCCCTTCCAGCGCCGCCTCCTCGTTGGCGATGTAGACCAGCGTCACGGGGCGGCTGCGGCTTTTCGGGGAGACGACGTGCTGCTTGGTGGAGCTTCGGGAGCTGAGCTCAGCGGCCAGCGGTTCCTGCCACAAACTTCCAGCGGACGACAGCCAACCGTTCTCCCGCCTCCTCGTCTCGCGGAGGCTCATCCGCCTGCGTTCCGTCGTGTACATGATGTCCCTTTGGTGAAATACTTCTACGTGAAAAGTAGACGAGCGGACGCCCTGCCTGGCGTAGACCGCCTGTGGCTCTCCAGGTGTGGCCACGCCCATTGAGGTTCTCGGCAAATACTTTCCCGAAACCCCACCCTTCCACTTGTGACGTCACAGGCCCTGAACCCGGAAGCCACAAAATAAACCGTTCGTTGTTTTAAACTGTAATGCTGAATTACGTAATAAGTGCATCTTTTCATTGTGTCATTGGC
This sequence comes from Oostethus manadensis, assembly GCA_024372805.1. Classification (NCBI taxonomy): domain Eukaryota; kingdom Metazoa; phylum Chordata; class Actinopteri; order Syngnathiformes; family Syngnathidae; genus Oostethus; species Oostethus manadensis. The sequence continues at coordinate 2,215,971 of QODF01000041.1, forward strand.
AGTTTAACGGAATGTTTCCTTACAGAGATGGAAAAGGAAAAGTTACTTTACTTACTTTTTACTGGTTTTTCTACTCTGTAAGGGATCATATTTCCAACGTAGCAAACAGTGGCGGCTGCTGGTCATTCAAGGACTCTGAACAGCCTACATCCTAAATGTGTTTATTTATTTATATGTAATTCTACCTTCCGTTCCTAGTCGTTTTAACAAAGACAAAGTCACCGGGAATGGGCAAAGTCTCCGGATTAGTTGGGAACAAGGGAATTAAAAACTTGGAAAATGTTCCGGTGGAGTTTATAATTCAAGTTCGCTGATTCGCTCATTTCACTGTCAATCAAAAAGGGGCACTCCACCTCAGACAGATCATTCAATCATCATGCAGATGCCGAGCATCTGGGTCAACCCACTGCCCCATAACCCCCAGAGATGCTGAGCGTAGGATGGGCAGGATTATGTCCAGCATTTATCCAATGATCATCCAGTTCCTGCAGTGGAACAACCCACTCTATGCTTCCCCATCGTAGCCAGTAGACGCTCAGTGTCTGACTGTGTAAAAAGAAAAAAGTGCCGTGGCGCTGCAGGGATGAATGAGAAGGAAGTGGGGTCAGTTACCTGTGAAGAGTAGCTGATTCTCAACAAAAGATGTAGGTCTTCTAGTGCATATTTAGTCAATGAAATGTACACACAGCAGTACATATTTCATCACTTTGTTTTGATATTTTAGGGGAAGCTGAGCTTCCCTTGGAGTCTTAGCGCAATCACCACAAAGCACACCAAACTGAACACGGAACATTAAACCTCCACTAATCCGTATTTCACAGTTAATTTACAAACTTTTAAAGTAGAATATGTGCCATAATTTAGCTTTGGCCTCTGATACTTCTGATTATATTTACTTATACTTTCTTTTACCGTGCTGCTGTTCCTGTGACTGTTTGAATTGTGCAATTACAAATACACAAAGAAACTCTCTTATTAACACAAGAATGGCAATTATTTAAGTGCCTGGTGGCTTTATAAGGAGTCTACACCATACTTTGTATACTCACTTACGCAATCAAATAACATGACCCAAGAGCGACATACACCAAGCAAAATGTCTTTAAAAAGGTAATAATGTTCGGGTTTAACAATTACAATTGAATTAGAATTGTTTTACCGCCGCACATTCAGAAAACATGCATGTTGTGTTAGTTAGGCACTCCATAGAAATGAATGTGAGTGCTTGTTTGTGTATATGTGCCCTGCGACTGGCCCGCCTCTCCCCCAAATTCAGCTGGCGTAGGCTCCAGCATACCCGCGCGACACTCGTGAGGATAAGTTGCATAAAAAATGGATGGATAGAAATTTCAGATCCACGTGATAAATCTAATATGGTTTGAAGCCCCCCAGCACACATTTTCAATTCTTTCGTTGAAACCAGTAAACATTAGATAATAATGCATGCTTTGCATTTTAATCCATTTTTTCTTTTTTGTGAACTTCAAAACCAGGACAATCTTAAATCAGGCAGCATTAGTTGAAATTCCAATGTAGAACACAGGGTGAACGTGCAAACTCAACAGTGATATAATGTGAACCCTCGATCTGACCGTGAGGCCATCATGCAAACCACTAGTCCACCATGCGGCCCTAATGAATAAAATATTGGTGCAAAATTAGATTGGATGTGAATAGCTCAAAAATGCTGCTGGGGACTGAAATAGTTCACAGTCTTTATTTACAATACAAAAATGTAAATGTACATTTATCACTGTGAGCCCTCTGACAAAATTAAGAAGGGGGATACATCAATCTATACATAATAGTATCTTCATTCAGCATGTGTAAAAAATGTCCCTGCTTTTGAAACATAGATTTAAAAAAAAAAAAAGAAGTTTTTAACTTGCTGATTCGTTAATAACTTCGTCCAGGCCTTCGTCATCTTCTTCCTCATGCTTGGCGTCCACCTCGCTGGTGTCGGAGAACTCGTGCAGGAGGACATACTCGCGGCTGCTGAAGCCGAACTTGAGCACGTCCTTCTCTTTGAGCTCGTAGTAGCGCTGCGCCTCGATGCGCTGGTTGTTTAGGTAAGTGCCGTTGCCTGAGCCCAGGTCGATGATGTAGGGCCTCACCCGGCGCCCTGTGGTGCCGTCGGCTCGTGTGAACTCCACAAGTCTGTAAAAGCAGACAAGGAGAGGGTAGATTTAACACAGCTAAAAAGTTAATAAGGATACTTCTATGTAAGTAAAAAGACAGACCTGTACTGGAATACTGCGTGCTGCTTGGAGCAGGATGGGTGATCAATGGGAATGTCGGCAATTTTGCGCTGTCGCCCCATCAGATAGGCACTTTGTCTGTGAACGTACATGACTGGAAGTTGCTCGTCGTTCTTGAAAGGGTATAGTCGCCACCGCCGCTTGGGAATGCGAGCCTCGGGCGGCTCATTGTACTTAATCACAACTCCACGGAAAGTGTTCGTGTCTTCCGTAAGCGCTCCCGACAGACCAAAGTTTGGTTTCTCCTTGTCTGCGGGAGGCGCAGACGGGCTGTTACCTCTGCTGTCGGGTCGGCCAAAGTCAAACTCTTGGTTTTCCTCGCGCTGCCGGCGGTTTTCCCGACGCTGCTCGTCGTGGTGACGCCGCTCGGCCTGCTGGGAAGATTCAGCGTCCCGTTCCCGGCGTCTTTCGCCATTGCGGTCTCTCTCCTGAGGTCGGTCGGATTCAGACCTGTTACGTCTTTCCTCGGGTAACTCGTTTCTTCTCCTTCTATGGTCATCTCCGGCAGAGCGATGCTCTTCACGCTCCTGTTTGTTTTGTAAATATAAGGTTTAACAAATAATTTTCCTCTGACCTTTTTCCCCTAACAGACGAGACAATTAATTAAGAAAAAACATGTTGACAAAAACTATGACAAAATAACTGCCACTTTAGTCAACGCAAAAAAACAACACAAAGGCGCTGACAGAAATTAAATCCCATTATTAGAGTATACTGTACATGTTCATGCCGGACCTGGTTTGTGTGTGTGAATCCCATCCTTAAACAGGCGCTTTAGGTTTGAAAAAGCTTGTTTCAAACAAATTCGTGAAATAATTCAGATTTTTTAGTACATGTAAACATATTCTATGAATTTTTGTTTGGCCTTAGCTGAGGTCTGCAGTTTTCTGACATCTGTGTGAATGTATTAGTCATGTTGAATTGCTATTCACTGATCATAAGCAATAAAACACAAACTAGAACTGAATTACCCGCTTTAACTTGACATCGTTATTGCGGTGCGGGCTTCGGCTTCTCCTTCGCGGGCTTCTGCTGCCTCTTCGGTCCCTTGTCCTGCCAGGTGACCTAAATCAAACAAATGTCATTACTTTTAGGGGATGTTTGCAGCTTTCTTCTTCGTCTTCCTCTAGCTGCCTACAGGATGCCAAAATTTGAACGTTCTGTACTACAAGCACTGTATCTCACCTCTTGCTACATTGAATACGCAAGCTATGCACTAGTTATAGCTGTTTGACAAAGTTTAGCTACCACTGAATGTATAGCATATCTTGACAACAGCATTAAGGTAAATTTTTGATCACCTGTCTTGAGACATCGTTAGTGTATGTGCACGTGAATCTCAGCAGCCATGAGTGACAGCTGTGAACGCCAGTTCTTTTATTCGGCCAGAACGAACAGTTTGGCCGCATTTAAATGCAGTTTAATTCGTAGCTGTTTTAATTCGGTTCTTTAAAACCGCTACCGGTGACATATACTATCCGGGTGGGGTGTTCTTATATTTATTTACTTTCAAAAAATGTAATTTGGCTTAAGTTGCCTACAGTCTCCTTTACGTCGTTAAATTGATATAAAGGTCTTTAGAGTCCACACGTAGGTTGCGCAATAAATGCTAACAGCTAAGCTAGCAGACAAACAAACCCAACCGACGATGTCGAGAAAAGGCCAAGTTGTTGACACCGCGCCATTTACGTTATAAAAACACTCTGAAGAGAAATAAAACAAACTAAAACAAACCTGCTAGGTCTCCGCCTAGGCGGGCTGGTGTTGCTGCTTGGCGAGCGGCGTGTTTTTCGCGGCCTCTCCGGGCTAAGCTTCTCTTGTTTCACCTTAACTTTAACTTCCGGCGAATCCCTTCTCTTGTGTCGCTTTTCTTTGGCCATTATTCGATAATTTAGAGGAAAAGGTGTCGGTTTAAGATTAGGCGTACATCGCCGATTCCACAAAAACAGAGAGAAGGACTTCACCAGCAGCTGAGTGTTGGAAGTTAATTTGTCGTCTATTTCCGCTTCCGGTGTTACGCGGACAATACGTCTCGGAAAAACAGGCCTTGTAACACTAAGTTCCGCTTGCATTGCGTGCAGACGCAATCGCAATTTCAGCTGCAATGAATAGAACACCACCAATAAAAATCACAAAAAAATAAAAACACGAGAATAAACGCCAGTATATTATAGCTGTGCTAAATTAAACGTATAAATAAATGGTACCTCAAAACTGCCAAGCGTCCTCTTTCTTTCCACTCGGAACAATTAAATGGAACACTCGGAGGGTGTTGTCATAGCAACGCAAAACGTCAACGCGAACTTTTTTCCTTGTAGAAACCCACCTGTTGCAAGAATAATACAATAAATTGACTGTATATATATATGTATATATTTTTTTAAAGCGTACAATGACTGAACCCCTAGAGTCTCTCCTGAAGTATGATACTCCGGTTCTCGCTAACCAGGGCACTGTCAGGAAATCAGTCAAGGTGAGTGGATAACATTTTAGAAACAAAAATACACAATTGGACAGGAAAAACATGAATTGCACGTTATTTGTTTATCATATCATGTTTAATGTTCAAGTGCAACTATGAACAACTTAACTATTGTCTAGTTTGTGTTCTCATAGCTCCTACAATAGCACGTCAGAATAGAATTTATAAATGAACGTACGGTATATTTAACAGTTTGCCATGTTAGAAAAGTTATGTTAACTTGGTAGGTTATGCGAAAAAAGATCACTTTCTAAGTTAGGCTGTTAAAGTCATGGAAGAGTTTCTCTATACAGGGACGTCCTTTTAAAGTCAGCCAGCACCAGCCTGTGGACTCCCCTGTGCCCCCTCCCCCTAAAACCAAAGCCCCTCATGTCAGCAAGCAGCAAAACGAGGAAATCCTCCATGTCATGTTTGCACCCAGGTAACACTCGTCTCTTTCCTTTATGCAACACGAACAACTACATTGTGGATGATAGTTTGTCCATGGCAGGGAGTGGACGGAGGGCAACCAGGTGTGGGTGCAGCGAATCTCCACTGCACCGTGCACGCGAGCTGATGTCCTCAACCTGGAGGAACTTCTGGACAGGAAGCTGCAGCAGAGGCGTGCCTTAGAAACGGGCATCTGCCCCGTCCGCAGGGAGCTCTACAACCAGTGCTTTGGTAAACACAAGCGTACAATTGCTCTTTACACTGGAGGGTACATCACACAGCATATCATAGCATTCCCATGACACAGTGATACCTCAACATCTGACTGTTCAAACATGTAGTACACCATCATTTACAGTACTATTCAAAATGATAGCAGAAGCATTTATAGTAATTTCGGGTCAAATTTTAACATTTTGCATGGTCACATTGTGATAAAGTTTCACATGAGCATTGATAATACATTTTATTTTAGAAATATTGAACATTGTTAATTGGTTAATTAATTTTATTTTAATTTCTGGGACAAAATGTGTATTTTGCATGGTTGGATTTTGGTCAAGTTTGACATGAGCATTAATAAACAGTATTCATCCTTCATACAGTATCTTTTAATAATAATAATAATTCATTTAATTTAACAGCGCCTTTCATGACACTCAAGGACACTTTACAAGCATTACGATACATAAAACACAGTAGGTAGCATATAAACGAAAAAAAAAACACATCAGTACAGAAAAAGGAAGTGTAAAATCAGAGGGTAAAGGCTGTCCTGAACTGGTGGGTTTTGAGTCTAGTTTTAAACATGAGCAAAGAGTCTATGTTGCGGAGATGGGATGGGAGAGCGTCCCAGAGCTGAGGGGCAGAGTAACTGAAAGCGCTGCCCCCCATGGTGATGAGACGGGCAAAAGGGACAGAGAGCTGAGGAGAAGCGGAGGAACGAAGGGAGCGAGAAGAAATGGTTACGTGAAGGAGGTTGGAAAGGTAGGGAGGAGACAAATTGTGAAGCTCCTTAAAAGTATATTAAAAAAATCTTGAAGTAAATTCTGAATTTAATGGGAAGCCAGTGAAGTTGTTGAAGGACTGCGGTGATGTGGTGAGAGGAGGGGGTTCTAGTGATAACGCGGGCAGCTGAGTTCTAGACCAGTTGAGTGAGTGAGATTTGAGGGGAAGACCAGAGAGGAGGGAGTTACAGTAATCTAAAGGCGACATGACGAGACTGTTTACAAGGACAGAAGTAGCGTGGACTGAGAGGGAGGGGCAGAGGCGGTTTATGTTGCGAAGATGAAAATAGGCAGACCTAGTAATGTTATTGATGTGTGGCTGAAATGATAAGTAGCTGTCGAGGATGACACCCAGACTCTTAACTTGAGGGGAAGGGGATACCATGGAATTTTCAATGGAAAGAGAAAATGTACTGGTTTTGGAAAGAGTGGATCTGGTACCAACAAAAAGAAACTCAGTCTTGTCACTGTTAAGTTTAAGAAAATTGGACGTGAACCAGTTTTTTATTTCTGACAGACAGTTGGTGAGGGAGGGGGGTGGAAGTGCGGAGGCAGGTTTGCTTGAGAGGTAGAGCTGGGTGTCATCCGCAAAGCAATGGAAATTAATATTGAATTTACGGAATGTATGGCCAAGGGGAAGAAGATAACAAATGAAGAGGAGGGGGCCAAGGACAGAAGCCTGGGGCACACCGCAAGTAAAGGGGGAGGAATTGGACCTGAAAGATTTCAGTTGTATGAACTGAGAGCGATCAGAAAGGTAAGAGTGAAACCAGTGGAGGGGGATCGAGGTAATACCAAGAGATGAAAGTCTATCCAGGAGAATATAGTGAGAAATTGTATCAGAAGCTGCACTAAGGTCGAGGAGGATGAGGATGGTGATGAGGCCAAAATCTGCTGCAGTGAGAAGGTCATTGGTGATTTTTAGAAGAGCGGTTTCAGTGCTGTGACCGGGTCGGAAGCCAGATTGGAATGGTTCATAGAAACTATTGAGTGTTAAGTGTGAATGGAGTTGAGATGCAACCGTTTTTTTCTAGTATTTTAGAAATGAACGGGAGGTTTGAAATGGGACGGAGATTGTGATTGCGATTAGAACCAGGTTTTTTTAGAATAGGGGTAACGGCTGCAGTTTTGAAAGCTGTGGGGACAATTCCAGAAGAAAGTGAGGAGTAGAGAATAGCAGGAATGAGGGGAAGAAGTGAGGAGACTGAACATTTCACCAGAGATGTGGGAAGAGGATCCAGTTGGCAAGTAGACGGTTTAGAATTACAAATAAGGACAGAAATTGAAGACAGAAAAGTGGAAGCTTGAGAACGTGTGAACGGCAGGTAAAAGTACAGGAGAGGAGTCAGGGGAACCACAGGTAAGTTGATGATGGATGGACTGGATTTTTTATTCCAGTCTGATGTTGGCATTCTTCCCTTTGAATGACTTTGGAATTTGAGCATCTTTTTTTTGTCCAGTCATGATGGTTATGGTTTCAATCTGCATATTCATGTATCACCAAATGAAAGGGGAAATGTTAATAAGCACGATAAAGCAGTATCTAAAGTACAAAAATACACACAACCAATGACAAAGCCTCATTTTCGGGAGAATCCCCACTCACAGTGACAGGTTTTCCCCACTGCACCGTGCATGGATTGGAACAACAATATGAAAGAAATCTTTAACATTAAACACTCATTAAACGTATTTGTTCACATGATGCACACACAGCAACGAACAACATTTAGTACTGCTTTCTGTTCCGTTTTTCTTGTGCAACAGGAGAGCGTGAGAGTGTCAGGCGCTCATTGTTTCTAATGTTTAACCGTGTACCCCCTAATACAACTGCCGTACCCCTGTGGGTACGTGAACCCCACTTTTGGAACCTAGGGTATAAAGTGGGCAACGTGCTTAACATATTGACAGTGGTTGACGTATGTTTACATTTGTGTGACCGTTAGAAATGTTAAAATATGAGGGTTATTACACCCTCAATGCATCAACAGCATTTTAACTTCTTTTTACGCTTACAAGGCAGTTAGAAAAGTGACATACTGCACCCTCGGTAAGGTGTGTAGCCAATGGTTGACTTTCTTTTCATGCATTCTTGACATCTTAGAATATTTAAATATACAAAACAATGGTTTGGTTTAATTTGTTTGGAACATGCATACATTGTACAAAGAATTCTTCATGTTACATTCCTCAGTTCTACATGTCCGAAAAGGAGTAGGAAGAAGCAGAGCTTATTTAATCCTACCCCCTTCTCACATGATTTGCTAATACATACTCATACATACTGTGTATATACATGCATACACACATACATTCATATGTATGCATACACATACATGTATATATATATTTTTTTTTAACAAAAAAATATTTTTTTTCCCGTTTTTTTCCCTCCTTTTTTCTTCCCTCTTCCGTCGTCTAAGATGATGATCCGATTTCCGGATCATCATCCTACTGTCTTGGTGTTGTACTTTGAGTGTCATTAAATGTAAATACTTGAGTTCCTGATTTTAATACTTTGTTGAGCGTGCTCTTTCAACGTTAATATCAATGTTCGTCTTATTGAATGTAATCCCTCTTACTGTTGAGTGCGTTGTATCCTCTTTTATCCTTATTGTCATGATTATGATGTTTAGTATGTATCCAGATCGTTGATATCTTTGACAACCAGCACTCCTGCTTCTCCTGGACCTCCATGTAGCTTGATTTATATTTCTCTGTTTCTCCGTTGCTCCAAGTACTTTGGAGCTTTCCCTGCTTTCTCAAGTCTCGTGCTTTCTTGGCAATGTCAGCGTTGCGTTTTGTCATACGCTCATTTAAGTAGATGTTTGTGCCTTTCAAGTTCTTTCTTTGTTTCAGCAGCAGTGCAGTTTTGAATTCTGTTGGTGAACTTGATGACGACAGGTGTGGTGTTGTTTCTTCCATACAGTGGGATGCAAGTATTAATGGTGTTGATATCGATATTTGATTGTAGGAAGCTGACAATCTGTTGCTTTGCTGAAGGAACATCCATTCCATCTGGTTCTCCTCTGTCATGAGCTTCCCTATCTTTTGACCCGGGTGTAACTCTGAGCCATCATTCATTCGTGAATTCTGATCCATCTCCTCCATTATAGTTTTTGTTTTGCTCAGTGATGTTATCCTTTGCTTTTTTCTCTTCCTCCAGAGTGGTGCGCCAGGCGGCATTATCCTTCAATAGTGTCCTGATATCATCCTGTAGAACATTGATGTCGTTGCATAATGCATGATTTCCTTCCTTGGGGTTTTTAACTTCTTGAGGGCTTCACGCGAGGCAGCATTGTCTTCCAATAATGTCTTGATATCATTCTGCAGAACCCTAACCATATGGGTTTTTAACCTCCTCAAGGGCAGCGTGCAAGGCAGCATTGTCTTCCAATAATGTCTTGATATCATTCTGCAGAACTCTAACATCCTTGCATAATGCTCTATTTTCTTCCATATGGTTTTTAGCTTTCTTAAGAGCAGCGCGCAAGGCAGCATTTTCTTCCAATAGTGGCTTTATGTTATCCTGCAAAGCCTTTAAATCAGTGCATAGTGCTTTATTATCTGCCTTTCGGTTTTTAACCTTTTTAAGAGCAGCACACAACGCAACATTTTTATCTTGCAACTTCTCGATTTCTTCTTTTAGAGCTTTAGTTTCTTTCCTCAATGCTCTATTTTCCTCCATAAGGTTTATGACATCACCATGGACCCCTTGGATCTTTTCCATGAGATTGTACATGTTGAATCTGTGACTGCAAATGCTTAAGGTCTGGTTGTGGTGCAATATACCCCCGTATTTCCATCGTCATTTGTTTTAACTTCTTAAAGTCATGCATTTGATTTATATTTTAGTATATTATGTACTATATTACAGCAGTTTATAAAGTGATATATTGCATCCATTGGCTAAATGTGAAGTAGATTCATAATCATTCCATTTATAATAATTTTTATGGGCAATGTTATTTTCAAATCATAACTACACATTAGGCTATTTTCCTCTTTCATATTAGAGGAGCTGATCAGACAGGTGACCATCAACTGCGCCGAGAGGGGCCTCCTGCTGCTGCGGGTCCGAGATGAGCTCCAAATGACCATCTCGGCCTACCAGACGCTCTACGAGAGCAGCGTGGTGTTTGGAATGAGGAAATCCCTGCAGGCCGAGCAAGGCAAAGTGGACATGCAGCAAAGAGTAAGCGAGACCGCAAGGTTTATTGCATGCAATTCTGCTGCACATCCAGCAGAGGGAGCCTTTATGCACAAAGTAGACGTTTCTCCACTTTCACGTGTTTAGATTCAGGACCTGGAGAAGGAGATAGTGGACCTGGGCCGTCAACTAAATGAACAAAAAGAAGACTGCGTTGCCACTGAGAAGAGGGAAAAGGAAAAGCGTGCAATGCAGGAAAAAAAGCACACGGAGCAGATTCAGTTTCTGAAGAGAACCAACCAGCAGCTCAAGGTGAGGATAAAACAAAACAAAAACAAAAAAACCCAAACACAATTCATGTCTTGTTTTATCTAACATTTGGGTTTGTGTTCCCATTTAGACCCAGCTGGAATTGATTGTTACGCCAAAGCAACTTCCATAAAAGTTGTGCTCATGAGAGTGAATCCTACTCTCATTTGAATAATGAAGCATAATTAAACATCTTTCTATGTATATTTATTGCTCTGCTTCAGCGTTTGGCTCTTTTTGCTTTACTGCCCTCTGAAGGCGCCGATTGGACGTCTTTTTTCTTGTTCTTATTCCTGTTTTTCACGTTGTGCGTCTCGTAATAGCGCGCGCCCACTTTCTTGGACTTCAGGGCGCGGTCCATCGCTCTTCTCTGCGGAGGCAAAAAATATGAACACATGAATATATCCGTTTCTTTTCAAGGAAAACGGGAGTAGCAAAGGTCAGGGCTCACCTCTTTGGATGACAGTTTGGGTGGCGGGGCGGGTTCGTCATCTTCGGCTTTCCTCTTTCTGATTTTCTGGGGTGCAACTGAGGCGGGAACACATTTTTTATTTTAGTGTTTGTCGGCTAACTCAAAAAAAAAAGAAAAAGGAAATACGCTGTCGTAGATGACCGCAACATATTCCACCAGGCATCCTCCATTCATTCACGGTGCTGACAAACAGTAAATGTATTATAAAGGCAGCAACATTGATTTTTTTGTTTTTAAACGAAGAGGCACTTAAATGCTCGTTTTTTAAGTGAAGTGTCGACCGTGTAAATGAGTAAGTAGGATTCGCTACACAATTTAAAATAAAGCCAAGAGCCACTTTCTGTGAGTCGGCTACTGGTGAAGTTGTCTTTCTTCAGCGACCAGGCTAAGCTATCATGATAGCCTGTAAAAAAAAAAGGCCATGTATCACCTTTCTTCTGTGCTTGCTTCTTGGAGGCTTTTTGCTTGGTCTTGAGGTCGGTCAACACTTTGTCAGAAAGAGCTTTAGGTATACTGTCCAAGGAGAGAAACAGATTAGTTTCTCCTTCGGACTAAGAGAAGTTATTTTAAAAGTAGACTGACCGTATAGCAGAGAAGCGCTTGGTTTTGGCCCGGTCCAGAAACTGCTTGTACTTGGCGATCTTCTCGTCCAGCTCACGGATCACCTGCCGGGAACTCTTGCTGGGAGCCGCGGTGGGCTCGTCGACCTGGACTTCTTTGCCGGCTGGCTCACTGGCGTCCTTCTCCTCCTCCTTCTCTACACCCTCTTCTTCCTCATTGTCCTCTTCTTCTTCAGTCTCTGAGTTGGAGAAGTTGGAGATGTCCAGGTCGGGCATTTCCACGGGAACCATGTCTTCCTCGTTGAATTCGGGCGCCACGTTGATCTTGCCGAAGTTCTGTCGCACGTTGGAGACGATCTTGTCGAGCTGCTCCTTCTGTTTCTGCTCCTCTTCGTCTTCAACAGCAGGGACTAGGGCGGTGTTTTCTGTCTGTGCGTCTACTGCCTCCGCGGGGCCTTTTATTGGCAACAGTTCCTTGTACGAGATAAAGGTTTAACAGTATAAAAGATGCGAAGAATGTTGTGAAAAGCACAACATCTATGGAATATTTACCTCCTGGTCTCCCTTGGGCCCTGGGGGCTTCACAAAGAAAGGTATACGCCCCCTCTGCCAATCATTTAACACCATTTTGGACACCGTGGGGAGATCTGGTTCGCCTCCCTGCACAAGAAAATACAATACAATATAATCAAAGGCTATGCTACACTTTTAATTCATAATACAAAAATATATATAAAAAAGGATGATGTCTGAAAATTGTAGAATTTTTAAAAATTAAATGGTAATACTAGAAATGTCCGATATTGTCTGATATTTTTTTGCCAATGTGTCGTTGTTGTAACGCCCAAATTCCGATATCAACAGATACTGATATGTGTAACATAACATATCTCCTGTCATGGAATTAACACATATTTGTTTAAGCCAAAGGAGGAATTAGCTGATGGACATAGTTGTAAAATTTGTGCAACACAGTGCATTTCCTGCCAAGGAGTCTTCTGGGGATACTGCAATGTCCACCTGCCACTATTTAGGTGTTTTTTTTTTTTTAACATTCCCGCTACCCATAATGAATGCCAGCAAATTAAGCTGTCAAACAGATATATAATACTTTATATAAATATAATAATATATAATCGCCAAAACATGCAGTCTATACTCTCAAGGGTAATTGTTACATCTTACCTGTGAAAGGTTATTCCCTGGGATTTGTTTTGGGCAGTTAAACGAGTCGTACACTCCCATATAGAAAATGAATGAGGCATCTTTTCCGCTCCGACTCTTGCCATTTGCAATATGGCGACAGTGTTGACGTATGGCTCAGGGCTCAATGCGGCGTCTACGTATATACTGTATGTCTATGCGCTGCCCTCCTCACCATTAGCTGTATTTTGACAACCCTGTCATGGCGAGCACACTAGCTACCGCACGCACACGGGTGTTCAAAGTCTAAACTCCTAAACTTTGCATAGAATCACGCCCACAAATGCAGCTCAGATTGAAGTTACAGATGTCCACCATCTCCTGGTGTAAAGTATTGACTAAGTGAGGCATTATGACAGCAAATTCAGCAATGTTTCGACTTCTGCACGTAAAATGGCTTTATCAAATTTCATTACAGGTAAAAAAAAAATACAATACCGATATTGACAGATATTCCATTTTTATGCCAATATCGGGGCCGATATCATCGGTGAGCCAACATTATCAGACATCCCTAGTTAATACATATAGTTAACACGTGTGTGTGTGTATAGTTTAGTACAATTATTTTAGATGATAATTTCAAAATGAAATGTAATTAATGGGCATTTCACATTTTAATTATTTTACTGGGTGTATATAACTTCTTTTATTTGTAATTTATTTCTGATAATTAGCAACCGCTGTCTTCTCAAACCTTCAAAAGCTTGCCACTGCGAAATGCCAGCTTCTCCAGGAAATCCTCCGCAGAGGTCCACGTGGGGATGCGGTAGGTCTTTTGTATGTATTCTGGCTTGGCTCGCTCCAGCACTGCCTCGATGTGCTCCTCTGGGTTCTTGATCTTCTCCACTTGAACCTTCACGAGGTGAAAAAGCCATTAAGCTTTCAGCTGATTCAAGTAAGTGGTGGCTGTTCATGATTCCAATCTAAAGAAACAAAACGTACCACTCCTTTGAGAACAATATCGGTTTCGCTGTCTTCTGAGGGGTAGACCACACCCGGGCAATCAATGAGGAAGATCCGCCTCATTAAAGTGATGTATTGCCACACCTAGAATAAAAAAAATGTCAAATTCATTTTGTCGCAAGGTGGCATACATTAATAACAGTAAAATAATCAGCTTTTACAAATTTATAATGCTCATTTTTGATGCCAAGAAACAAACACCTTTGTTTCTCCAGCAATGGGCGCCACGTTGCAGACTTTCTTTGAGCGCAGCGTGTTGATGACGGAGCTCTTCCCCACGTTGGGGTAACCGATGAAGCCCACGCTTATTTGTTTCTTATCTGTGTGGAGCTGCATGAACATGGAAAGTCACAAAGGGTCATTTTTAAAAAAGCCCTTGGAGCTGGGATGCGTGTTTACCTTTCCAAACTGTCTGAGGAGCTGAATGAGGGAGCCTTTACCAAAGGAGTTGGTGAGGCTGGCGTGGAAAGCCAGGGTGGGATACTCCTGGGACAAGACTGCCACCCAACGTTTCTGGTTCAAGACGAGCCAAAGAGGAACATGTCAGTGAAGTTGCTCAAGAGGACGTTGGAGGAGAAATACCAAAGCAAACCACATACAGTCACCCATGTGGGGATGAGGTCACACTTGTTGAGGACAAAGATCAGATGCTTCCAGGACTTCTCCTTCTTGATGTAAGCCTCGATGTTCTGGGAGCGCGTTCCCATGGGATCTCGGGCGTCCAGCACTTGGATGACGACGTCGGATGAGTCGATGACCTTAGGCAACAAATGAAATAAAAATGAAACAATGAAATGTCATGACAAAGTACAACCGCTAACAAACCATTTTTTCATGGGAGAATCAAAATGGAAATCATCTGTTCCAGGGTCAAACTATCACCAACATCATGCCAACACTGTTTATTAGGTCCTTCATTCATTTATTTTATGTGCCGCTTGTCCTCATTAGGGTCGCCGGGGTATTCTGGAGCCATTCCCAGTGGCAGGGCCCACCCAGGACTGGTCAAAAGCCAATGACAGGGCACATAAAGACAAACAAACATTCACACTCACATTCATACCTATGGACAATTTACTGTAAAGTCACCAATTAACCTAATATGCAAGTTGTTGGGATGGGGGAGGAAGCCGAACTCAGGACCTGGAGAAAACCTCAGCGGAGAACATGCCAACTCCACACAGAGTCGGACCCAAGTCTTCCATATCTCCTGTGTGGCCAACATGCTAACCACTAGGCCTCTGTGGGGCCATTGTTCATCAAATGTACACACAATAGTTTACGTTCTGTAGTTCCCAAAGGAGAACCAATGCAAGGAGAAGGGGCAAAAGCAGAAAGGAGAACGCACACGATGTTGTTCATGAGCAAATAAGTACATTTGATGGTTATTTTGTGGGTTAAGAGTGTTTAATCTTGAAGATTTCATAGATTTTGGTGTTCCAATCTGTGAAAATCTGACACTGTGAGTGCAGGGGGTTCTCCCAAAAATTAGGCTTTATTGTTGGTTGTATGTATTTTTATACTTCGGCTACTGCTTTATTATAATTGTTAAACTCAACCCTTGCATTAGATCATAAATTAATATGCACATTTAAATCATAGCCATTGTGAGTAGACAAAAAGAGTGATGCTCATTAAAGCCATTCAAACAGAAGAATGCCAACATCAGACTTGAATAAAACATATGTAGGGTGATTACTTATTTATGTATCAATGCTCATGTGAAACTTTATCAAAATGCAACCATGCTAAATTTTACCTGGAATTACTATAAAATTAATCAATCACCTATGTTAAATATTTCTAAACAAATATGTAGGACTTATCTATTTATCAGTGCTAATGTGAAACATTATCAAAATGTGAGCATGCGAGATATACAATTTAGACACAAATTTACTATCAAATTAATCAATCAATCAACTAATAACATTCAAACGAATTAATATAAACAAGTTTGTGATAAGTGTGGAGGATTAGGGGGTACATGGCTTCAGGTCAAAAGACATGAAGGGGTACATAACTGGAAAAAGTTTGGGAACGACTGGTTTACTGGACACAAAGTATAAAAATAATTTATAAACCACTGTTAAATATTTCAAATATTAACTTGGACACAGAAACATTTTGTCACATAAAAAGAACGCCATCTGCCTTTACCTTGAAAACAAGTGACAAAGTTAATTAAGATGCCAGTCTTATAACATCCTGTGTATAATATTTTTAACTGCGGCAAAAAAGGCCACTTAATTACTATACAATACAATAAGCATTTAATTTTATTTTAATTTTTTTTATTAAAAAAAAGTCTACACTCTGGTCTAGCATGCCTACAGTTCCACAAAAATAAAAGAAGAGGAAACGATACCTTGTAAAGTTCTCCCCATATCCTTTTGGACTGACCCTTTTTGAAGATTTCCTCTCGGACCGCGTCACTGTTGCCAAAAAAAA
This sequence comes from Oostethus manadensis, assembly GCA_024372805.1. NCBI lineage: Eukaryota > Metazoa > Chordata > Actinopteri > Syngnathiformes > Syngnathidae > Oostethus > Oostethus manadensis. The sequence goes on from QODF01000041.1 coordinate 2,232,258, forward strand.
ACACAGTCTTTTGTGTAAACAGATTATGACTGGACCCGCAAGATTGGGTGGAAAAGTTATGACTGTTAATTCTTACCGGACCCCCGTGTCCTCTGTCACCAAGTCTTTGTCCTTGTCTGCGTTGTAGCTCATAGTGGAAGCTTCAGCTTGCGCCAACAGGTCCTTCACATCGCTCACCACCAGACTGGGCCTCTTCCTCTGCGCTTTGGGCCCAAACGTGGTCTCAAAAGCCTCTGTGTCTAGAATGTGCACCTTAGCGTTCTGCCAAATAAAGAGTAATGATGATTTATACCACAAGTGATAGGTGTATTTTTTTTTAGAAAGCATCGATTATTTGTTAAAAGTGAAAAATATTAGAAATATGGGCTATTAATTTAATTCAAAAACAATAGTTAGAAATCCCCCAATTTTTTAATGTTTAATGCGAGCAGCGATTTGTCCCACTGTTTGATGGTCCTTGAATGCACCTTCTAGATTCTCACACGCTGCACAGATCAATTACTATAGCGGTTAGTTTTTCTTACCTTTTTTGTTTCACCACATATTTGGGCCCAAATGCTGATACTATGTGGGAATACATAAAGGTAAAATCTGACGTGGCGTTAATGAGTGCTAATGTGTATATTTGTGGTACACAGATTCTCTGAAAAACAAATTCCAGGTAGATGGTGGTTCTGTATTAATTTAAGGCTTTTAATTGGATATTGTTCCTGACATAGTATAAATGGCACCATCCAACTAAATAAGACTAATTAAATGGCTACGTACAATCGTACAATTGCTCTAATGCTAGTGTCATAGCATTAGCTAGTGGCACGCATCTAAAAACACTTGTTAGTTGGGACACTAATGGCAATTAAAACAATACCTGCAGTGCGCCAGTGGCTTCTCTCTTCTCCCAGAAGCGACATATTTTATGACAATTCAAGTCACAGCGAAACAAATAAGTTTAGGGAGCCATCTGCCAGGACTGTGAAGCTAATCTTGCCATTCAAAATACCTTTTAATTCGCCCCAATATTTGGTTCCGCTTCTAGATCCACACAAAACTGCTGCCGTGGTTTCTCAAACTAAGGTGTGGGATGAGGGTCAAACGAGATGAGCGCACGTTAATCGGGCTTCAAAAAAATGAGTGCAGTTAAAGGACACTTGCGTTAACGGGCTATTAACGCGTTAACTTTGACAGTCATAGTTAAAACATAGCCTGCATAAATAAAAGTAAACGTTAAACAACAGTTTGACCCTGGAACGGATCGTTTCTATTTCCTATGTGAACATATCGGAGGCCGGTCAGAATCCCGCACGGATTCAAGAACACTGTGTTACACTCAGAAGTTCTCCAGCCTGGTATGCACTCACATGGGCTTTGACTCGGTCATGCAGCAAAGACATGGGCAGTTTGCTTGGTCGCATCACAACACGATACGGATCTTTCTGCACGGCGCTCATCTCCTCTTGGAACTTCTGGAGGGAGGTCTGCTTGATGACACGTGTGTTTGCTGGAAGACAACAGGTTCTGTTTAAACACAGGTAGGAATTCATGAGAACTCGCTTGTCACTGCTGCTTATGCCGCCAACCCGCATATGTCAAGTCTTCAAACCCAGATCCACCGTGCTATTCTTACTGTCAAAAAAAGTGTCCACTAGTTATGGCCCAACAATAACGTATTGCTGAATCTATGGCAGTTTTTTGACATAGTTTTCCTTTCCTTTATGTCTCTGGCCAAGTAAAAGTACAATTTCAGCTGTGACATCTGCTGACGTCGACATCAGTCTGCCAGTCTGACGGGTGTCGAGATAAGCAGCAAACGGCATCATCCAATGCACAGCATCATCTCCCAACAGAAGAGCGGTTTCAGTGGCAGATCACTATCACTGTCCTCCTCAACTGAAAGACTGAGCAGACTGAGCAGATCACCCCCGCCCATGCAAAACACACACTGGACTGGACTATTTAGCTAATTATATATTACTATGTATTATTATTTATTACCATTATGCACTGTATTATTCCACTACAAATTGGAAGTGAACCATTATGGCTTACTCCATTTTCTTATCTCTCCTGTCTTGCCTTGATTGTTTCAGTCTGTGATGAAGTGATTACGTTTATTATGACATATTTGAAGAGCTGCTTGAAACATAAATTACTCTTGGAGATGATTTAAGTATATATCTCTATGTATCCACTATAAACACAGTCTAAGCATTAAAATAATGTATTAGCATACTCACTAAACCACTTGATGTTTGGTTCAACTCTGGCCACCGTGCCCGGATTCACAGTGGACTGGTACTGTAAAGGTTTGATGACTTTTCCTCTCTTATTACTGTGGAATAAAAAAGATGGAGTAAAATACATTGCAGTCGCTTTCATACATTCAGCACAAAAGAAACAAATGAATTCTGTCCTTTACCATCTCTGTTTTTGTCTGTACATATTCAGACGCTTGATGGTGGCTCGGTCCCTCATGTTGCTGCCTCCAGCACCTTTCAACCGATCTGATAAAAACACAATTGTATGTATGTCGTTTATCAATTCATACAATAGACCACCAACAACACATTAAGCTAATTAATTAACTAGTTACTATACATTTTGTACGATACTAATACCTGCACTTAATTGAGTGTGTGTTTATGATTGTGGGTGTTGACTGCAATGGTGCATCTCTTTTGACTTGTGACCAGTGGGTGTTTATATGTAATATGGCAAATAATCGAACTTTAAACTACACAAACAAGTTACGACACTCAAACGTGACACATTTCAGTACAACGGGTAAAGAAACTACGAACTATGGCTCCACTTTAAAAAAAATATGTTGACAAACACAAGATATGACAAGTTGCATGTCAGTCGACCAGTTATAAAGAAACCGTTCGGCTAATTTAGCTAGCTTACCCGGGTTGCTGCTGGAGGCTGAGGGATTAATCGACATCTTTCCCTTAAACTGAGGCTTCACCATCTTAGACGGCAAACCCTTCTGTGATATTTAAAAAACAGAGGCACCAAATAAAGGCGCCTAAAATATAAAGTTTAATCGTTGTTTTTCTCGTCTCAGCTCGAAACTGTACTAACACGTGTCCGGCAGTAGGGGCGCCGGAACGACGTCATCAAAGCGCGACGATAAGGCTGGCCAATCAGACAAGGGCGCGTGAGTGGGGCTTGTCACGAATGTAAATAAACAAATACGAATCCTATTCAAATACAAGTCATATAATACAACTTATACAACAAATACAACTTTATTCACGCTTGATTTAAGCAAAACTAAAGTCCATTTCCAGTAATTAGTTTTTAGTATATCTCAATAGTAGTTTGAGCTACACTAAACAGGTAGCCTAAACAATTAAAGAGCGATAAATGCTGCTGTAAAGTGAAACATATTTAATAATTGTAATAGTAATAATATTCAAAGCATAGATTGGAACATATTTAACAACAGTAGTATTGATAATAATATTAGTAGGTATGAATGTGAGTGTGAAGGGTTGTTTGTCTATATGTGTCCTGTGATTGGCGGGCGACCAGTCCAGGGTGTACCCCAACGTACCCCAGTGAGGATAAGGGGCTTAGAAAATTGAATACGTAAATGACACAAATGGAATATGAAAATGACACAGGTGAAGTATGGCGGACACAAATGGAATATGTAAATGGAACAGGTGGAATTTGTAAGGGACACATGTGGAATATGATAGAATATGTAAATGATACATCTGGAATATGTAATTGACACAAGTCTAAAGCGAACATTACACAGTTACAGTTACACGTCTTTCAAGTAATTTCTAGTTTTATTTTTGTTTACTGAATTGTTATTTATTTGTATTACCGCTTGCGTTTGTAAATTTGTTCTTGGCCAGGTCGCTTTTGAAAAAAAAGATTGCATATCTTAATAAGCTTCCCCTGGTTAAATAAAGGTTTAATAATAAATAAAAAAAAACGACACAAGCGGAATATGTACAGTAAATGACACATGCAGAATTTGTAAACCACACAGGTGGAATATGTTATAATGTGTGTATATATATATATATATATATATATATATATATATATATATATACACACATATATATATACATATATATAAATATATATACTAAATGACACATATAAAATATGTAAATGAGAGGTGTCCTATGTAAACAACACATGTGGAATGCATATATGACACAAACATAATATGTAAATGACACAAGTGAAATATGTAAATAACACAGGTGGAAAATGTAAAGGACACGAGTGGAATATGTAAATGGCGGGTGTGCTCTACACATAGACATAGACAAGGTGTTGTCTTAATCATTTGCACCAATTAGGATGAAGCTCTGAGCATGTGATAGAATATGTAAATTATAATAATAGAATATGTAAATGAGACAGGTGGAATACACAAGTGGAATATGTAAAGGACACAAGTTGAATATGTAAATGACACAAATAGAATATGTACAGTAAATGACACAAGTGGAATATGTTAAGGTGCTTATAAACGGGAGGAAAGTTGCATAATAATAATATTATAATAATAACAACAATAATAACAACACCAATAATAATACTGTAATAATAAAGATAGCAATTTCAAAAGGGTCTTTACAACGCTATCGCTGGTGCTTGTGCCCTCAAAATAGTTGAACCCTTACATTCCAACGAGAACAATAGCGGTGACACATTTACAGCCAACCATAAAACGTCTTGAATACACAAGTGCATTTTAAACAAAACACTTTTTACACAGTTGCATCTTATAAGCTTCTCAGAAACGATCAAATACGCAGATGTAGGAATTTGTCTTCAACACATTTGTGTCTTCTCTCCCACACACGGCCCTCGCAAATCCCTATTTCACATGCATTTCTGTGGGCGGATGGCAGTGGGAATCACTACGCATCGAGACAAGGGTCACCGTAACAGTTCGGTATCTGTGCACGTGAATGTGCACATTTGTGGATAATATGTCAGCCTGTCCAACATGCAGGGTCTCTGCTTTGAGTCAAAAAACAGGATCAGCGGGAAGGTGAGAGGGTTGACTAAACAAAGACAGACAACTGATGAAGGCCACTTTGTGTTGCAGCGAAAGAAATCTGTTCCAAATACAGAAAGAGCGACAGCCACCATTATGTCCAAGTTGATTAAGGGTACTCTAATGTAAAATAAACATTTGTGGATGACACAAAGCAAATTCTGTTTTATTGTTAAAACTTAAAAGTCACTTTGTAACAGCATCCAAGTGCTGGTTTTTAGACATTTGAGGCCGTAACTCATTGAAAAAGCATCTTCTCACCATCTGTAAGCACTGGATAAAGCAAAGGAGCGGCCAGAAGCTCCTGTCTTTAGCCAAATATCACACCTCATTTGTTCGCAGAGATACCACCGCCTGTTGGAAAAATTAAGCCTAATGCCAAGTTCAGGAACCAAAACAAAAATGAAAGGATCATGTTGGACAGAAAAGAGAAGGATGTGTTGTTATGCTGATTTGTAACATATTGTTCATTTACGTTGTTAGTGCAGATCATTGGCTTTGGCCAATAACTTTTGGGAGGAACTGTCAGATAATGTGGTTTTTGACTACAGTCTTTTTTGTACACCTCCGCGTTTAGTCAAGTTAAGCTAAAATGTGCAATGAATGTGTATGAATTTCTTGTAGTCATCATGCAGTTTGACTCCTGTACAGTATGCTTCACTGCTCTACGTTGTGTTGCATTTCACAGATAAATAAACAGATATTCTAAGTTTATGGATAGTATTAGCATCTAGCTTTGTGAATGAGGTGATAAAGCAACTTGAATACATCTAATTAACACGGAATTCGTTTTGTTCTTACAATATGCCAAGGGGCTGCTGTCTTAAGGTGTTGGATGATGAATGGTGCTTGTATGCCGTGAAGACCACACCATCCATTTTTCCTGGAACATTGCAGTCATAGGGTGTCTTCATAAATCAGCAGAGTCCTCCAAGAAACAAATCAGTCATTGATAGTCTGAGATTGGTTGATAAAATGATGACTGCTCGAGTGCCGAAAAGAAAACGTAATTTCAATTGACCTCAAAAGGATTAGATTTGTAGATTTTGAAATTCCCGAAAACTGATTGCAAACGGACAAATAGCAGACACAAAGGCCATGTTGGCTGAAGTATCTTGCAAGTCTAGTAGGGTTATTAATTAGAATCAGATTTTTTTGTAGCACATTATAAACACACAGATGGTAAAAAAAAGTTTTTCCAACCTCTCTTGAAAGTTTGTGACTGTGTGATAAAACTTGACTTATCCAGTGCAGCAAAAAAACTAATTTGACCTCAAAGTAAATGCTTTTCTTGGTTTTGGCATTCCTGAAAACTGTTTCCAAACTGACAAATAGCAGCGTAGGCTAGACTTACCCATCCGGGCTCAGTTATTTCATCCATAAAGTATCCTGCAAGGTTAGGTATGGTTCTTGATTTGACTTTGTAAATACACACTTTGAAAAAAAAAGCATTTATATGACCATTCGCCCTGCCACCTCCACTACAATGGTTTAAATCTCCTTCGAACTGGACAAGGTTCTTCCTGAGACAGAACCTCTCCTGGACATATGAGGTGGGGTGATAACATTTTGATTGTTCAAATGGCAAAAAGAAAATGCAAACTCATTTGACCTCAAAATGAATAATTTTCTTGATTTTGGCATTTCTGAAAACTGGTTTTCGACTGACAAACACAGTTGGAAGTTACCTTAGTCACCTTGGGTAGAATGTTCTGCTGGGTTCTTGACATCTTACACTGCAAACACACAAAGACTGTCAAAAAAAAGCTCAATCACCAGTATGGCATCAACTACCTATCCTTCAAAATGGACAGAGTTCTCTCCTGAGACATAACCGCACCTTTGAGAGTGGGTGCAAAAATGGTGACAGCTAGAGCGCTGAAAAGAAACACATTAATTGTACTTTAATATGACTTGTCCTATCTCAATGATGTTCAGTGTCGTATCAGACACTATTTAAAGTCAGTAGAGTTCTTGTTTTCTATCCATTCAACCATTTTCTTCCCAGGACAAGTCGCTGGGCAGCAGCCTAAGCAGGGAGGCCCATACTTCGCTCTCTCCAGCCACTTTATTCAGCTCCTCCTGGTGGATCCCGAGACGTTCCCAGGCTAGTTGAGAGACATAGTCTCTCCAACATGTGCTGGGTCTTCCCTGAGGCCTCCTATCGGCCGGACGTGCCCTGAACACCTCCCGAGGGAAGCATCCTGACCAGATATCTGAGCCACCTCATCTGGCTCCTCTCAATGTGGCGGAGCAACGGTTCTACTACGAGTCTCTCTCGGATGACAGGGCTTCTCATTTCTAAGGGAGAGCCCAGCCACCATGCGAAGAAATCAAATTTTAGCTGCTTGTCCCCGCGATCTTGTCCTTTTGGTCCCTACCCCACCTCATAACCATAGGTTCTTGTTTTGAAATAAAAAATCCCAGGATCACATGTTTTTGTGATTTCATTAACCCTCGATAATTGACGTCACGAGGATTGAAAGGTGGGAGGGTTTAGTCCCTAGGTGTGAGTCAAGAACTTTTTCATTCCACCAACATAGGCGCCATATATTAAATATATATATTTAAATATATATATATATATATATATCCATCCATCCATTTTCCTCCGCTTATCCGGGTCCGGGTCGCGGGGGCAGCAGCTTCAGTAGGGAAATCCAGACTTCCCGGTCCCCAGCGACCTCTTCCAGCTCCATCGG
>QODF01000041.1:2243632-2280196 GCA_024372805.1 Oostethus manadensis
AATCGGGACATCAATATGTTATGGTCAATAGTGTCAAAAGCTGCCGATAAGTCTAAAAGCAATAAGAGAGCATGGTCGCCAGAGTCAGTTATAGAAAGTAAGTCATTAAAAACCTTTAAAAGTGCTGATTCAGTACTGTGCAATGTCTTAAAACCAGATTGAAGTACTTCTGTAATTCCATGAGTTTGAAGGAATGTCTGAAGTTGCATCACGGCAGCTTTCTCAAGAATTTTGGACATAAATGGTAATTTAGAAATAGGTCTGTAATTATCTGGCTCTGAACCCAGCTGTTACCACACAGACGAGGGCCCTCAGTCATGAGGGATGCCCATGGGAACATCTGCACATTTCAAATTCAACTTACTGGCTTGTTTCAAAACTACATTTAGTCTCAAAGATTTTACAAAAAATGTACTTGCTCGGATACAGCCTGTTTTTTTTTGGATGAAAATGGGTTTTTAGACACATAGCACTGAGTCTGCACTTTGAAAGGTTGGTAATTAGCTATTTTTAATTACTGATTCTGGTGGTTAAGCCATTTTAGTGCTTTTAGACTTGACTGCTGCCTTCAACACAGTGGACCATACTACTACTTTTATCTTGCTTGGAAAATTGTCTGGGTGTTAGAGAGACTGCGCTTGAGTGTTTTAGGTCTTACCTGTCAGGCAAATACCTGACTGAGTAACTTGGGGACTCCACCTCCACCACTGTCCCCCTTGACTGTGGAGTTCCCTGGGGATCAATTCACGAGCCCATCCTGCTTGGTGTCATAAAGGGGAGTGATCTTAAGCTTAATAAACAAATCAACGTTGTTGTTTAATCCTATTTTTATTCGTCTTTTCTCTAAAATAAACCATTTTTATCTTTGTGACATTTTGTATAAGTCATCCACGCTTTTATTTCATTACATCTGGACTAATGTAATGCACTTTACTTTGGAATAAGCCTCAACGCAGTCTCTCGCATGCAGGCAGTCCAGAATTCTGTGTCACGGCTTTTAACAGGGACCAAAAAGAAGGGAGCACATCACCCCATTTCTGTCTATTGATTTTAAGATTTTATTGTGAATGGGTGGAGAAAAGTGTCAGGTGTGATGTGTGATAGAAGAGTTCAGCTAAAATGAAAGGAAAGGTGTACAAAATTGTGATGAGACCAGCGATGTTGTTTGGTTTAGAGACAGTGCCGCTAAGGAAAAGACAGCAGGCAGAGCTGGAGGTAGCAGAGATGAAGATGCTGAGGTTCTCTTTGGGTGTGACCAGGAAGGACAGGATCAGGAATGAGCACATCAAAGGGACAGCACATGTTAGAGGTTTTGGAGATAAAGTCAGAGAGGCCAGACTGAGATGGTTCGGACATGTCCAGAGGAGAGATAGTGAATATTTTGGTAGAAGGATGCTAAGATTTGAACTGCCAGGCAAGAGGCCTAAGGAATACCAAAGGGGAGGTTTATGGATGTAGTGAAAGAGGACAAGGCATTTGGTGGGAGAGAAGAGGATACAGAGGACAGGGTTAGATGGAGGCAATTGATTCACTGTGGCGACCCCTGAAGGGATAAGCGGAAAGGAAAAGAAGATCGTTAGTGTTTAAGGCTTTGAATTAAATTTACACTGCAGCACGCTCTTAGAGGTCCGAAAGCCAACTCCAACTAGTGGTGTCTAGGCAAGACTTACGTAAGACAAGAGGAGACCTTTTCGTCCCCAAGCTCCCCCGTCATGTAAAAATCGCCCCCACATTTTTTAAAGTCTCATCCTAAAACCCATTTTTATTTTCTGGGTTTTAACTCTGCGTGAGTTCTGTGGTCCTTCTTCTTTTCCTTTTGGCTTATCCCGTTAGGGGTCGCCACAGCGAATCAATTGCCTCCATCTAACTCTGTCTTTTGTATCCTCTTCTCTTGCGCCAACTACCATCATGTCCTCTTTCACTACATCCATAAACCTCCTCTTTGGTCTTCCTCTAGGCCTCCTGCCTGGCAATTCAGAACTCAGCATCCTTCTACCAATATATTCACTATTTCTCCTCTGGACATGTCCGAACCATCTCAGTCTGGCCTCTCTGACTTTATCTCCAAAACCTCTAACATGTGCTGTCCCTCTGATGTGCTCATTCCTGATCCTGTCCATCCTGGTCACACCCAAAGAGAACCTCAGCATCTTCATCTCTGCTACCTCCAGCTCTGCCTCCTGTCTTTTCCTCAGCGGCACTGTCTCTAAACCAAACAACATCGCTGGTCTCACCACAGTTTTGTACACCTTTCCTTTCATTTTAGCTGAAACTCTTCTATCACACATCACACCCGACACTTTTCTCCACCCATTCCAGCCTGCCTGCACACGCTTCTTCACCTCTTTTCCACACTCTCCATTGCTCTGGACTGTTGACCCTAAGTACTTAAAATCCTCCACCTTCTTTATCTCTTCTCCCTGTAACCTCACTCTTCCACTTGGGTCCCTCTCATTTACACACATGTACTCCGTCTTGCTGCGGCTGACCTTCATTCCTCTCCTTTCCAGGGCAAACCTCCACCCCTCAAGCTTCTCCTCCACCTGTTCCCTGCTCTCACTACATATCACAATGTCATCTGCAAACATCATAGTCCATGGAGATTCCTGTCTAACCTCGTCCGTCAGCCTGTCCATCACCATAGCAAACAAGAAGGGGCTCAGAGCTGATCCCTGATGGAGTCCCACCTTCACTCGGAACTCCTCTGTCACACCTGCAGCACACCTCACTACTGTCTTACAGTCCTCGTACATGTCCTGCACCGCTCTAACATACTTCTCTGCCACTCCAGACTTCCTCATACAATACCACAGTTCCTCTCTGGGCACCCTGTCATAAGCTTTCTCCAGATCTACAAAAACACAATGCAGCTCCCTCTGACCTTCCCTGTACTTCTCAATCAACATCCTCAAAGCAAATACTGCATCTGTTGTACTCTTTTTTGGCATAAAACCGTACTGCTGCTCACAAATGCTCACGTTTGCCCTTAGTCTAGCTTCAACTACTCTTTCCCATAACTTCATTGTATGGCTCATCAGCTTTATTCCTCTGTAGTTGCCACAACTCTGCACATCTCCCTTGTTCTTAAAAATGGGCACCAGCACACTTCTCCTCCATTCCTTAGGCATCTTCTCATTATCTAAGATCTTGTTAAACAACCCGGTCAGGAACTCTATTGCCACCTCTCCTAGACACTTCCATACCTCCACAGGTATATCATCAGGACCGAGTGCCTTTCCATTCTTCATCCTCTTCAATGCCCTCCTCACTTCTTCCTTACTAATCTTTGCTACTTCCTGGTCCACAACAGTCACCTCTTCTACTCTTTGTTCTCTTTCATTTTCCTCATTCATCAACTCTTCAAAGTACTCTTTCCATCTTCCCATGACACTACTGGCACCTGTCAATACCCTTCCATCCCTATCCTTCATCACCCTAACCTGCTGCACGTCCTTCCCATCTCTGTCCCTCTGCCTTGCCAACCTGTATAGATCTTTCTCTCCCTCCTTGCTGTCCAACCTAGCATACAAGTCATCATAAGCCCCTTGTTTGGCCTTTGCCACCTTTACTTTCACCTTACGCTGCATCTCTCTGTACTCCTGTCTACTCTCTTCAGTCCTCTCAGTGTCCCACTTCTTCTTAGCTAACCTCTTACTCTGTATACACTCCTGCACCTCCTCATTCCACCACCAAGTCTCCTTATCTACTTTCCTTCCAGATGACACACCAAGTACTCTCCTACCTGTCTCCCTGATCACAGTAGCTGTAGTTGTCCAGTCATCTGGAAGGACTTCCTGGCCACCCATAGCCTTTTTCAACTCCTTCCTAAATGTCACGCAACACTCCTCCTTTTTCAGCTTCCACCATTTTGTCCTCTGCTCTGCCTTTACCCTCTTCATCCTTCTCACCACTAGAGTCAACCTACACACCACCATCCTATGCTGTCTGGCTACACTCTCACCTACCACTGCTTTGCAGTCACTGACCTCCTTCAGGTTACACCTTCTACACAAGATGTAGTCTACCTGTGTGCTCCTACCTCCACTCTTGTAGGTCACCCTATGTTCCTGTCTCTTCTGGAAGAAAGTATTCACTACAGCCATTTCCATCCTTTTTGCAAAGTCGACCACCATCTGTCCTTCTGCGTTCCTCTCCTGGATACCAAACTTGCCCATCACCTCCTCATCATCTCTGTTTCCTGCACCAACATGCCCATTGAAGTCCGCACCAATGACAACTCTCTCACTTCTAGGGATGTTCTGCATCACTTCATCCAGGTCTGACCAGAATTTCTCTTTCTCCTCCATCTTACATCCTACCTGTGGAGCATACCCACTAACCACATTGAACATCACACCTTCGATTTCTAGCTTCAGGCTCATCACTCTATCTGACACTCTTTTTACCTCCAGGACGTTGCTAGCAAACTCCTCCTTCAAAATCACCCCTACTCCATTTCTCTTCCTATCTACACCATGATAGAACAGCTTGAACCCTGCTCCTAAGCTTCTAGCCTTGCTACCGTTCCACCTGGTCTCCTGGACACACAATATGTCTACCTTCCTTCTCTGCATCATGTCAACTAATTCTCTACCTTTTCCTGTCATAGTTCCAACATTCAAAGTCCCAACTCTTAGTTCTAGACTCTTAGCATTCCTCTTCTCTCTCCTCCTACGGACACAACTTCTTCTGTGTCTTTTATTCTTATCCTTTTTTGAAATTTAAATTGTTTTTAGGCCTCACGGTGGATGAGTGGTTAGCATGTTGGCCTCGCAGTCAGGAGATCAGGGTTCGAATCTCTGGTGGGCATCTCTGTGTAAAGTTTGCATGTTCTCCCCATGCATGTGTGGGTTTTCTGCAGGTGCTCCGATTTCCTCACACATTCCAAACACATGCCTGTTAGGTTAATTGGCGACTCTATATTGTCCATTAGAGTGTGAATGATTGTTTGTCTATATGTGCCCTGCGATTGACTGGCAACCAGTCCAGGGTGTACCCCGCCGCCTGCCCGAAGTCAGCTGGGATAGGCTCCTGCATTTCCACCGGACCCTACTGAGGATAAGCGGCATTGAAAATGGATGATTGGTTTTACTTATACTAGTTTTTGTTTTTACCTATTTCTTTTATTTATGGCATTTATTGTTTGTATTTAATTTTTTGCTTGAATTTGATGTAGTAGTTTCTACTGTATCCATTAGTACTTTTTTTAATTATTTCTTGTTTGACTAGTTTGTGAAGCACTTTGGAAACCGTGTCTATCAAATGCGCTTTCTAGAAAAAGTGGATGGTGATGTGACGAACAAACATCTCAAGTAGCACACATTTTTGTGACAAAAATCACAAGGTAAGCTCACCCCTCACATATCCCCTCTGTCTATTACTCAGGCTGCACTCAAAAGTATTCCACTTTGTTTATGCTGGGCGGGCTAGTTAGCTACACTGACGGATGTTTGTTATGAACTTGGCTAAAGGAGCACACACGCGCTCAAGGGCTGGACAGTGTTCAGCACGTCGTCAACAACGCTACACCAAGGCCAGCGGGCGCCGCCGGGGTTTCATTTTCTTGCTCAAACTTGCAACAGTTAACAGAGCGGCTCACACCTCACCGAAAACAACACGGGGGGTCCTTCAAATCAAGAAAACGGTAGTAGATCCATGCGAATGGAGGCCGCGACGGTTTCTTGTGTAAGGCTTTAATTACTTCTCCATCCATTTATGACCGGCCTGATTGCACCTCCTCTCCATCCAGTCCAAACAATTCCGCCTGACAAATGCAATGAGGCGTCCAGAGAGGTTTTTGCGTGAGACCAAAGGCGGTGTGGGTGATGTGTGCAGCACTAAATCACACATTGTTATACAAGCCCTGCCCTCAGCGCGCATAACCGCAGCCTGTCCACTCCCACGATCAATCCCAAACTGCTCCGCCATCACTCGCAGGGTACCAACACCCCGCCACCCATGTTCCCAGGCACCAGTGTGTCCTCACGACGCTCAAGAAGGACGTCATCTTGTTCATCGGCGGACACCCCGCGCCTCATCCTGGGTGACCACTTTGAAGTTTTTATGAGAGGGTTTGTTATACTTTACTGCTAATTGTTTTCCCTACCCCACGCTGGAATTCTCTCCGAGGTGAACGTCTCATTTCTCAAAAACGGGGCCTGTGGAACAGCTGACTCTGCTCCATGGAAGCTTTATGCCGTTTGCAGCAGGACGTGCGTCTGCACCGTCTTAACGACAGAGGAATAAAAGTGTAAATATCTACTTCATGAGCCTGTGATGTTGGGCATGAACACAGCATTTGATTGGATTTCAACTCCCGCCGTCATAGAAACATTACGAACATTATTGATGTTCTCACGTCTCACACAAGTGTAAAAGGAAGTTAACCAGCGTAAAATGCAGATGCCTGCACTGACACTGCAGTCCATGTAGAGAAAGGGTCCACAAAAAGAAGATACAAGATGAAAAAAATGTTGAAACATTTATTGTCAAACAGTTGCTAAAAACACTATTATGAGAATGAATGATATTAATATGTCATAACAATATATACAATATTTCCTTTAATATTTCATCTTTTATTCTGTAAAGTTGCGGAATTTGTGACATGTATTCTTTCACAGGCAATTTGCACTGTCTGCCAAACATTTGCAGCATTTCTTGAAATTACCGCTTTTTTGCTGCCTGAGCGACCTTGCCTCTCCCACAGAGACAAAGCGACTGTACGACTGACAAGAGGTCTCACTCTGTTCACCGTTGTTTTATAAAGCGTCTCTGTGGTGAACCGATGCACAGAGTGAAGCCTCTTGATGCCTGCTTGGAGTCGAGAGACAAGGAAAACAGACGCATATGGCAATATACAGTATAGCGTCCAGCAAAACGATCACGTTCATTTCCCTTTATCGCGCGATTCATTCATTTATCATCGCGAAACAAGCGACACTGCTCGTAACATACTATATTTTCCTTTTCCACGGCAGAGGGGGGTCCAAAGTGAAGCCAAGAGTCCATTTTCGGCCCACTGCCAGTTTTTTGGTGGCGGTTGGTGTGATGTAAAATTAAATGAATTCATTATTCATGGGATGCAGTGGAAAGTCAATTAGCGCATCTCCTGTTTTCCGTTAACTTAAAAAAAATTATGGCATGTACATTTTTCCAGGCAGCCTAAAATATGCCATTTGTCTTGTGGTATTAACACACTGCTTGACTACAGTTGCGTTCTTCATGCCTTTTTATCACAACACTTGTTAGCTGCCTATAGCCAACACTTGGGAACAGGAACTGTAAATCAGCTTAGTTATCTTGGTTGGTTGGTTGATGATGTCATCAGTTGTTAGTTTTTCCGCAAAATAACTCAGAATGAAGCCATAGAACGTTGCGAGAGCCAACATTTTGATAAAAAAGGTAAGAAAAACTCTTGAATTCCAGAAATAACTCATAGCAAAACATGAAGATGGTGTCCAGAGGTGGGGGAAAGTCAATGTTTTGCAGAGTCTTTAATCCCAAGTCTTGAGTCAAGTCTCAGGTAAAGTTCAAGTTTAAGTCAAGACAAGACAGGTTGAGTCAAATCCGAAGTCATAGACTTGAAATGTTCAAGTCCTTGTTTAGTGGACTTGCATTGTTTAGTGTTTATCAAATAAAGAAATAGTCCGAGAAAAGAGCGCTGACATAGCATTCAGGATCTAGTCGGTGCAAAGCAGCGCAACAACAAACGCACTTAATATGTTCAAGATAGATCCTTGTGAATAACTTTCTACCACTCTCCCGCAGTCTGGCGCTCACGTACTCTAAATGTAATCCACACCCTCGTTGTTTGTTGTTCATTGGATATTAGGAGATGCAGTCAACAAGGCAGATTCTGTGATAAACCATCTCGATAGTTGAATACTTTGAACAGAGACACATTTTACTCAACACATTCACTGAAAATCTCATTCACACTCTAATGGACAATGTAGAGTCGCCAATTAAGCTAACATGCATGTTTTTGGAATGTGGGAAGACCGGAGTACCCAGAGAAAACCCACACGTGCATGGGGAGAACATGCAAACTCCACACAGAGATGCCCAATGGAGATTCGAACACTGAACCTCCTGACTGCGAGGCCAACATGCTACCCAGTCATCCACCTACATGGCCCCTACAAAAACACGCTATGTGTTAGGATTTTTGGCTTTTTCGGTTTGAGTCGTTCCTTCTAGAAAGGATTAATGGTGCTAACCAAGGTCCCTTTGTATACATTTTTAAACGTTACACTAATTTGCTTTGAAAGATGATATATACAGTATAATAAAATCATATGGATATTTTAGCATTTTAATGCAAAAGATTTTTCTGTGCGTCAATAATGCGTCAATTTTTCTGTATGCTATATCATTATTTGTGTTTTCATTTGAAAATATTATTGAATGGAGAATTATCTGCCAGCAGTTTTCAGTTTTAAAAAATCATTAAAGCTAATCAGTTTTATATTTTGCTTTGTGTTCCCTTTCTGTACCCAAAATAACCCTAAAACCGTGTGGTACGTCCCAAGTAAATGCCATTTATTGTTGTCCCTATTATGCAACCCATCACGACTTTGTTTATGCATGCAAACATGTTGCGACATCTTTCTAGTTGTTAGCATCTGCCCAATGCTACATCGTTGTCCCTCTGGATTGCTCAGCTGAAAGCTTTAAATCCTGTTAATGCCATGCTCTGTTGATTTTTCCAGATGTGATTTATGATTAGTATTAAGCGTTCTACCAAACAAATCCATCAAATTTGTATCTCTTTCAAAAATGGATCGCAAAACCATAAGTTTATGATCCAAGCAGTGTTGCTGGTTCATACAAAACTAAAAAAAGGCAAAACATGGGAATAGCCGGGGCTGACGGTATGAATAGTCTGCAGGGAAACGTGACGGGTGAAAATGCCAATAAATGACAGGTATGCAACTCAGGCAACTCAATCTTCTCTCGTGCGATGATTCTTGTCCGACTTTGATTCCCTCATGATTTTGGCACACTGAACCGAGTTTATTGTTTACACGCCGAAAAATCAAGAGTATCGGAATCCTCTTGTCAAGCTCGGCCAAACCCAATCAGCACGCATTAGGTCACCGACTTGCGAGCGAGAATTCAATCTCACTTCAGAGAGGATTTGTTGAACAATATGTTTAGTGTTGTGCATCAAACTTAAGAGGTGCCGCACTCTTCACAGAGCTAAATAAGGTAACCGTAACACTAGAAATTCAAACTGCATTAGTTTGTGTAGGCGTACTGAGTGTGTACAATGTTCTACAACCATGTCACGTAACCTTTATTAATGCAAGACACATATTTTACATGAGAAAACCAAGCATGCCATGACTTATTCTGTATGAATGGCAAAGGGTGGATCCACAGGGTAATTATGTGCCCTCTGCAATCTAGTGGAAGAGCATTTCATTGTTCTGCCCGTCACAATACATCACTGGCATAAATAGCTGAACAAAGAAAAAAAGTGAGATTGGATTGTTTCCTATGCCATAATAATGTGTAGCAGCACAGTGGTTGGGAATCACAGCTGTGCAAATGGTGTGCAACGTGTGTTTACCTCTCACACAGGGCGCCTTGGCCACCGTGCATTTCCTCCTCTCAGTCTGCGCTGTACACCTCTGAGTAGGACCCCCAGCCGAGGGGGTGACAGGTTTGCGGGGCTGCCGCAGCCGAGACTGCGTCCCTTTTTTAAAGCCGCACGTTTTGTTCTTCTTGCTGCACGTCCCCCACTGGCTCCACTCGGCCAGGTCGCATTCTGCATGGAAAATAGTCATACGTTCTTGTAAAGGAAATGGGTAAATGACGTTAGAAATGATTGATGGGAATGCAATTTTGGTTTTTTATGTTGTACTTCACGACTGACAATTGAGCTGCCTACTTTAGGTGTCAGGCCTACTCAGGGTCATATTGGGACCCTAAGCAGAATTGAGATAGATGCATGCTTTGGAGTAGTATGAGTACACATTGTTCAATAAATTATCTTTACTGCAGAATAACACATTTTAAAACATGTCCTGAGCTGGGATCAAACCTACACATTTCGCCTTTCGAGGCAGCAGCTGTACCCTAACACAATCACTAACGGAAAGCCGAGTAATTTGTGGAATTATCAGATCAGTCATCGATAGGATAAGCATACTGCTTGCCTCGCGTGAACGTGCCTTGTGCAGCTAGTTCATGTTTAAAAGTCATAGATGCCTCACCCACGCACTCCATGGTGTCGTTGGCGGTGCGCTGGCCAGCTGGGCAGCTGACAAAACAACGGCCGCTGTGCGAGTACAAGCCCTCCTTGCATTTTGTGCAAAAATTGTGGTTGAAGCAAGCGTCGCAGTTGTCTATCTTACATTCTGGAAGACACAAAGAGGAAAAAGAGGATGACATGACGTCACTCGTCCACCGTTTGAACTCACTGGCAGCTAAACGCAGCTTTGAAGGTTTAGTTAGCGAGCAACACTTATAATAAGTTACAGTCCCCTACCAACATGTGCAACACACGTGTCTGTTTTTCGGTGTGAACGAGCACATCCAGCGTGTCGAGCTCCTTCGACAAACAACTTGTTGACATTTGTCTAATTTAAAACATCATTTAGGTGGGTAAGGTATGGAGGCATATACAAGGTAGGGGAGAGGTAGTTTCCTTTTTATGGGGTTAATATCGGAATGTCCTGTTGTTTTCCAGAAAAACAGCAGCTCAAGTTGGGAATCTGTTGCCTTTTGCGAGCCAGTTGGCACGTTTCTGAGCATCGTTTGCATGCGCAGACCTAAAAGAGCAGCGACTGCGTGTGGTTCCTTGCCAAAATGACAGAGGATCTAAACACACGCACCGCAAAACAAAAAAAAACATTGGTTGAAATTGAAATTCTAAACTCATTCCCATGCAAAAGTAAAGCCCCGATGTCATCTCAAATTAACAAAGACATATGACTTCAAATAAACACATTTTATTTTTTTTCAAATAAACACATTAGAGACATCAAATGTTACAAATAATCTCCTTAGAGAGGAGTCTGTTTTTTATGAATATTAAACATTAGCTAAATGACTTTTCAATTATAAAGCCATATTATTTCAAATTCCCTGTATTCCCTGTTATTACAGGCTAAAAAGTATGTGTGCTGCT
Source organism: Oostethus manadensis (assembly GCA_024372805.1). NCBI lineage: Eukaryota > Metazoa > Chordata > Actinopteri > Syngnathiformes > Syngnathidae > Oostethus > Oostethus manadensis. The sequence goes on from QODF01000041.1 coordinate 2,254,773, forward strand.
GACAGCAAATTCATTACGACACCTGGCCAATGTACAAAGAGACTATTTAGACTAACTCATAAATCAATATTACTTTTAACTAAAAAGGATAATGAAACAGCCATGTCCCACCACAGATATTCCCTACATTCATATTTAAAAATGTAAAAATGCAGATGTCATTTAGTGCCTTACCAAAGGAGGAAGCATATTTCCTGCAGAACAACCATTACTCAATTCTCTCAGGCAATCAACAATAAAAGGAGATAATAATAATGAAAAAGTTGATGATACTTAAGAAATACAAAAAAAACATACTATTTTTCACATAATGGCAATGTTGAAAAAAACATTCATATAATCCTGAACCATATATTGTTATTCATACTATTCTTATTACCAATATTATTCTTAAATAAACATCAAATAACAAAATAAATAACAATAACTATTATTAGTAATGAATATAATACTAGTCCAGGGTGTACCCCGCCTCTCGCCCAAAGTCAGCTGGGATAGGCTCCAGCATACCCACAACCCTTTTGAGGATTAGCGGCATAGAAAATGAATGAATGAATAATACTAGTACTAATACCGCTAATAAAAATGATAATAACAATAAAAATAATTTTTTTTAACATATTGGCAATTTTGGGAAAAAAACCTCCATCCATCCAATTTCTTTCGCTTATCTGAGGTTGGGTCGCGGGGGCAGCAACCTAAGCAGAGAAGCCCAGACTTCCCTCTACCCGGCCCCTTAGTCTATTTTTTTCCGGCAGATGCCGAGGTGTTCCCAGTCCAGCCGAGAGACATAGCCTCGCCAACGTGTCCTACCAGTCGGAGGTGTCCGGGAGGCATCCTAACCAGATGCCCGAGCCATCTCATCCGGCTATTCTCAATGTGGAGGAGCAGCGGTTCTACTCCGAGTCTCTCCCGGATGACAGTGCTTCTCACCTTATCTCTAAGGGAGAGCCCAGCCACCCTGTGGAGAAAACTCAATTCGGCCACTTGTACCTGCGATCTTGTCCTTTCAGTCACTACCCAAAGCTCATGACCATAGGTGAGGGTAGGAACGTAGATAACTTGAGACCTTTGCTTTTCAGCTCAGCTAGCTCTTCCCCACATGGACTGATGCAGAGTCCGCACCACTGCAGTCCGTCTTGCATTCCGCCCATCCCTCACTTGTGAACAAGACCCAGAGGCACTTAAACTCCTCCACTTGGGGCAAGAACTCATCCCAGAGATGGCACTTCACCCTTTTCCGGGCGAGGACCATGGACTCGAACTTGGAGGTGCTGATTCACATCCCAGTCGCTTCACACTCAGCTGTCAAGCGATACAGCGAGATTTTAAGGTGACGGCTTAAAGAAAGCCAACAGGACCACATCATCCGCAAATGGTGTTGACCGTGCACTGCTTCTCCCTCCTGAGGTGGCGGATGGTGGTCCAGAATCAGAGGCCGTCCATAAGTCGGTTTCCATGGCCTCTCCGAACTTCTCCCATGTTCGAGTTTTCTCTCAGTGACCGCCAGAGCCGTAGACCGCTTAGCCTGCCGGTACCTGTCAGCTGCCTCCGGAGTCCCATGGGCCAAAACGGCCGGATAGGACTCCATCTTCAGCTTGATGACATCCCTTACCACTGGTGTCCACCATCGGGTTCTGGGATTACCGCCATGACAGGCACCAACCATCTTACGACCAGCTCTGATCAGCCCCCTCAACAATGGAGGCACGAAACATGGCCTACTCGGTTTCAATGTCTGTTGCCTCCCTCGGAACATGGTTTGGTTTGGGTCTGCCATGTCTGACTGGCCATAAAAAACTCAATATGATTAAGCATATTATTAATAATTCCATTCTTATTACCATTCTTATTATTAAATAAGAAAGCAAATAGCTAAATAAATAACACTGACTGTTAATAGTAATAATCATAATACTACTACTATCACCATTAAGTATAACGATAAAAAATAATTTATTATTGTACGATTGGCTGCCAAGTGGTCCGCCTCCCGCCCTAAGTCAGTTGGGATAGGCCCCAGCATACCTTAGCATAGAACATGGACAGATGGATGGATAACACACAGTATTATTTTTAACATACTGGCAATGTTGGAAGAAAACACTCACGTAAAAAAACTATTAACCATATGAATATTCATATTATTCTTATTACCACTATTATTATTATCAAATAGACAAGCACATGACTAAATAAATAACACTGAATATTAATAGTAACAATCATGGTACTGCTACTGTTACTACCAATAAGGTGGATGATAATTAGAATTCTAAGAATAACAAGCACAAGTAATAATGACCAGAACACCAACATGAATTGGGCCTTTGCAAATGCCTGCAATCCCTGAAAAACACAGAGACCATGTTCAAAACTACAATGACTTTTGTTTTATGACATCGTTCCAATCTTCTGCTGCTTGCCCAGACATAAGCGGAACCAGACTACAGACTAAGGATGCTGGCTCTCCTCCGCGACAAAGTACGGGAATGCTGCCTTCATAACAAACTTTTTTAAATAAACAGAGGTTTTCTTACAATAACAATATGACATTTGATGAATAAACCCACTGAATTTACTGAATTACTGGCAACACAGAGTAAAGTGAAACCTCACGGGTACATCTGTTGTTGCCTTCCGGGTTCCTCATGCCAAAGTATCCAATGGGGCAGGAGGCCAGGCACACGCCCACTTGACGGATGTCGTTGCGCTCCAGGTAGATGAAAAGCTTGGGCTGACACTTGATGCAGCCGTTGTAGTCGGAGCAACGCTCGCAGCCTTTGGGGCAAGACGGCAGCGCCTCAACGCTAACTGTGGTGAAACGCACACAAGAGAAATTAGGTCATTTTGACAGCAACATCACATAAAACAAAAGAAATTGTTTCCAGAAAAAATATGAACAAGGAGATTTATTTGTGTTGATATTTTAATGGCACTCCCACAGATTAAGCTACAGTCTAAAAATCAGATCGGTCTTTGGAACGCAGGGGGGCTGTCACTAAGTTGTCATTTTAAACCTGGTAAGTATGACAAAATCCATTTTAAGACATCACAGGGGTAATTGTGGTTTTGATGTTCTGCAGCTGAACCGTTGCTAACTTTGGTTAAAGTAAAGTAAGGATAAGCTGCACACAATAAACCATAAAAAGGTGGTCTCAGATTGACTTTGACTACTTGCAAGTCATGTTACCAGCTTGTACATTAAAAGTTTGTATCAAATACTTTGGAAGTATCTGGCGGGCTGGGATCCACTGCTTTTCGGGTCGGATGTGGCCCCTGGGGCGTTGTTTGCCAACCCCTAACGTAACACTTGTGAGGACAAGTGGCATAGAAAATGGATAGATGGATTATTTTATACAGTGCCTTTTTACAAGGTATCCAAAATGCTTCATGGTGATTATTAATTTACTTTTCAGTCACACACACACACATGGTTAACTACATCTGTAGGCACAGACGCCTTGGGATACACTGACTCTCCAATCTCTCTAACCACTACCAAACATTCAGTGCTCTACCTAAGACCGGCTGAAAAATAACAAGAATGTACATTTTGCACTGTTGGATCTTCAGGAGGTTCTAAGTAGAGCCTCAAAATGCAAACAGAGGAAATGGGAGTGACAAAAACATTTTGAGTAAGCAATTTGTTGCAAATAACTATTAGGCTGAAATGGTCCGTTCGTCACCTGATCAAAAGTTTAAGACCATAGCTAAAAACAAAAACAAAAACCACCCTAAAATAGAAGTAAAATGTTCAAAAAATAACACATTAATGAGTAGCTGTCACCTAAACAATTGGTTTGGGCTTGCTTGATGCGAGTGTTTCCAGGATGCTAGTGGGAATGTTGCTCCAGGTGGTGAAGATGGCTTCAAGAAAGGGCATCTACTCTCTGGAATTGATGTCCATTTTTGTAAACTTCCCTTGCCATCCATCCCTAAATATTCTCTATGGGATTTATATGAAGGGAACATGCAGGATGGTCCAAAAGAGTGAGCTTATTCTTCTGGAAGAAGTCTTTTATCAGGCGAGCATTGTGAACTGCAGCGTTGTCCTGCAGAAAAAGTCAGCCATTACTACACAGACGATGGCCTTCAGTCATAAGGGATGCCCCCTGCAACATATCCACATAGCCTGCTGCCGTTTGACGACTTGAAGCTCCATTGTTTCATTAAAGGAAAAAGCAGCCCAGATCATGATGACGCCCCCTCCACTGTGCTGTTTGGAAAACATCTCAGGTGGGATCTTCTTGTCATGGCAGTAACGTTGGAAGCCCTCAGAGGAGTCAAGGTTACATTTTTTTCCTCATCAGAGAAAAAAAAATACTTCCACCTTTCAATTTTCCAGGTTTGGTGCTGTTATGCAAATTCCAAACGGGAAAATCTGTGCTGTTGAAGGGGATGATTTTTGTTCTTGGCCAAAGATTGAGGGTTGATGCAAATTTTTTAAAAAACTTTTTTGTTCCATGACCTTTATGATATTTTAAGAAGTTGCAAATGACTGTTTTACTGTGTCCAACCTCAGGAGTAATGAGACAGAAAGCTTAAAGAGAGAAAGCTTTTTTGCACTTGCCATCAAGTGATCATGACAGTGTGAGTACCTGACAGAAAATGACATTGAATCCACATGTTTGCCAAGATTTTGGCTTTTAAAAGCTGTGGTCTTAACATTTGATGAATTATAAGCCTATTTAACTTTAATGCTTCAATGCTTGTTAAATTGCTTATTGAAATTTTTGTCTCGCTCAAACTTCTTATTTTCGCATTTTGAAACTCTGCTTAGAACCCCATTAAGATTCGACAGTGCGATGTAAGTTATTTTCAATCAACTAGTTTTAATATTATAATTATGAGTGTCTTACGCTTTAAAAAAAAATATGAATGAATAAATTATGCTTTTCATCACTGAATATGGCCTATTATTAGCAAAAAAAAGTGCATATTTATGTATTTGTTTTGCCTGAAAAGCATTTTCAAACATAAAACGTACTAAGTGAACTAAAATTCAAGTATAAGGCATTCAAAGACGCATCTAAAAACACTGTGATGGCATATAAGATTTTTCATTGGTCACTAGGTGTCAGTAATGTTACTCTAATGTTTGGTAAAACACACAAGCACCAGACTTGATCGCCAGAACTGCAGGTTTTTACAGGATGTTTGAATGATCTCACAACTGGCATAATAATTCCCAACATGAGCTACTGATGTGGCTAAAACTCAACCCTGAACCCCTGTCGCCACTTCCTGTCCGCCCCCCACTTAGCTCCCCCTAGCACTGGAACACGTTTACACACAAAATGGCTTATTTATTCTTATAACTACTATATTGTACTATATTGGGTAATATGAGTATAAATGCGACTATAGGGATGTTATTTAGCGAGTTATTGAGAAAGTCATAAATAGGTTTTCAATGCTCCAACTACCAAAATATTTGATTGCTAAATAAGGAATCCAACTTTGTGGAAATTTACTTACAACGTTTGGGTCAGGAACCAATTAACTGTGATAGCAAGAGATTACTGTACTAATACATAAGATGTAATATATTGCATCTTAAGTCTTGAAAGTCGCATGTCTTGGTGATTGCGGCTTTTTGTTTTATGATCGCATTCATTGTATGATGTTTGTGTATTTTTAGGTTTTGAATCCTTTTTGTGTTTGGACGTTGCTGTGCATTTACTCCTATCGGCCTTTGCAGTTTTACAAACTTGATACTGTTGCTCATAAATCACATTGCGGTCAAAGAGAGCTACGTTTTTCTGTTCCACCCATGCACTCCAAATCATTAATACATGAGTTTTCATGTTTGATGAAAACATTTTTGAAACATCCTCAGCACCAAGTGCTTGACATATACAGTAAACTATGATGATGTGTACTTGATAGGGTGTTGAGTTGTGGTCACTTGATTTAGGCGACTGATTGTCACATCAGTAATTCTCAACAGTTATTTATTCTCAGACAAAACAATATTCCAATTATGTCCTGGAATTCTCAGAATGAAAACAGTGCTACTATCAAGGAATGTGCCACACTTTGCATTTTGGTGGTTGCGTGAGATCCTAAGAATGCCTGCAAAAAACAACATTTGCTTTTGAACTGTCATCCCCCTATTCCATTGTCAGCCATAAAAAAGAGCGATGGCTTTAAGAGGGAATCCGCAAAATACCGCCGTATAAATGATAAGGCATAAAAAAATTTGAGACGCAGCATCTTGCGACGAGGGAGAGAAGCCAGGGTGCACCAATTGTTATGTCTTTCATTTGAAAAAAAAATCAGTTGGCGGCAGATGGACGACATTGAGGATCAACACAAAGCAGCAGGACATCCACACAACATTGTTCTTAAGTCAGACCTGTTTTGTTTTAGTCGTTAATTTCCATGAGAAAATGTGGAGCCTGAAAAAGCATACATTTGAATCTCATTATGAATAAAACATGATTTGCAGAACAATCAATAGTTTGTTGCAATTGGCTGCCTGAAGACTGTAGATGCCAGACCTTCGCTTGCTGCTTGTTTGTTGATCTTGTCGCCTTCCCTTTTGTCTCCTCTGAGTGAAAAAAAGTTCCTGATCATTGAAGAATACTCAAATTCCTTCAAAAATGTCGGATTTGCTTTTTGCAGGTTGACAACTAAAGGGTATGATGACAAAATACATGGGTGCATCTCGATACATTAGAATATCATGCAGTGGTGAGACATCCGGGCCAGCAATCGCAATCAGAAGCACTGACTCTCTGACATTTACAACTTAAATTTGAGTAACTGACATTATTTATTCCTAATCTTCATTTCACTGTGTGTCTCTTGTCTGTATTGCTTCCAGTACAAGGCATGTGTATGTTAGATTTTTTTGTCCAATCAGATTTCAGCCTCTGTGTGTTTCTATGTCGATGCAATATGCCCAGGGCCATCAGAATCAGTGGTGATTCTGGGCCATGTCACGTACACGCTATTAGTAATTGGGCTGTTTTTTTGGGTTTTTTTTACCGGAGTTCCACGATCAGATTTCAGATTCATCTGACACGGCCAACAAGCAGGCCTACAGTGACATCAGTATTTTACCGTCTTCCGATTGGTTGACGTTTGAAAGCCTTGTCTCACTTTACAAGAGCGGTCCTCAAATAGTGAGACTGGCGGTGAGCTGTCAGGGGGAGCGAGAGAAACAGGGAGTACTTTTAGTGTAAACCTGCCAATACGTCCAAATTTACAGAAAATAACTGAGAACCACTGCTTTACAATAATGTACACAAAATTAAAGTAGTTACTAAGGAACTAATGAAGAACTAATAAGTAAGGCACATAAATATAAAAGTAGTCGTAAACTAAGTAACGAATGAAGGACTAATTGTCATGTTTTGCTCGGCGCGGCATGGTGAAACGACCCCGGGGATGAAGCGAGCGGTACGTCAGGCAGGTAAGGTTTTGCTGGAATCTTTTAATAATAATGCCGCGAAGCAGCGAAAAAACATAAGGAGGTCCACAAGAACGCAAAGCACACACGAATGAGCCAACGCCCGACTGGCGCACGCACCTGAACATAAATAGCAGGGAAACAGGTGCACGTAATTAACAGAAAGAAGAAATTAGGAAACGGCCCAGAAACACATGAAAACCAACTAGAATGAAAACCAAAACTGTCACGAATACAAAACCGAGATCGTGACACTAATGAGGAACCAATGAGTAGGTAGGTTTGTTCCTCATTAACTACTGTAATTTTGTATACCTTATTGTAGTGGTACCAAATAACTACGCCTAACACTCCATGTTACCAGTGCACTTGAATGCATCATCCCATTAACTTAATTGATTTTGTTCTGATGCAAAGAAAGGAGAAAGACACAGTGTTGTCCATTGGTCTGTGTGAGTTATATGAACAAATAAGTGAGTATATATTTTATAGTTTACAAACTCAGCCTGTGAAAGGGTTTGTTTACCACTTCCAATGCAAGTCATCCAGACCAGTGATTATGAGTGAGTGGTGAGAGTAATTTTGTCATGTTATTAAGTATTGAGTTTGAACTGCTCCAGATGATGCTGTAGTGTAGAGGTTTGTAGTTTGGAGTTATTAAGAAACTATGTATTTAGATTAGCTGGGTTTGTTGCATTAGTAATTATGTATGTATGTATATATTGTGTTTTTTGTATATTATTGATGATTTGTATAATTGTGACATGACAGCGGTGGTATTATGAGGTGGACTGGGTCGCTCACTGAAGGCCAAATGCACCACTTTGCCCAGAGAGCAATTCAAGGCTAAGGACATTCTTGCAGTTCATTTGCCGATTGAAGCACAAACCAATAGTTTACTATATACTGTATAACCTTTTTTAGATACTGAATTTGGGGTCTTTATTAAATGCAAGCTAAAATCTTCAGAATGTTAAGGAATGTAGAAAAATTCCACTCTACAGAATATAGAGTTTGAACAAGAACAATCCAGACAGGTTTAGCAAAACCTACTCACCCCGTCTCTGTCTCCTGGCTTTGGAGGGCTTGACCACATCGCCGTGACCCATGGAGCTGAGGAAGAACATCGCCAACGCCACCAGTCTCAGCTGCATAGTCCCTGTTGGCTTCCTGGCGATGCAGGGTCCGTTGTGGACTAGGGTGTTGGACGGCAGGTGGCCTGTCCTGGGATCGACAGGTGAATCAGACTTTCGCTGAGGTGGATGGTTGATCGCTGCTTTTTCTGTGGATGGGTTCCTGCTTTCTGTATGTGGGTTTCACTCTAGAGGTTGCTGCATTGTCCAGTCTGTGAAGCGGCAGGTCATGACAAGCCATGGATTTTGGTGGCAGTATTGGCGTAGATGAATCGGGTTTTAGTGAAGAGGAAAGTGGAGATGGAGGTCATACGGCGTTTGAACCCACGAAGCTTCTCTTTTATATTCAAAGCTCACAATTGTGTCATATTAACTCCAAGGAGGTCTTGCAGGTTGACACCTTTGTGCTAAAACCTGCATAGTGCGAAGAGAAGAGTCAAGAAAGGGTTTGGTACTTCCCATCAAGGTACCGTAATTGCTGGAATTATAAAAGGACAGGGAGTTAACTGGAAGCAGTTGATAACTGGAGAAAGGTTGTTATTTCTGAAAACACATTTTTTAATATGAATAATGATTCGGAGCCCATGAGAAAGTGTAAAGGAAATCATAGCTCTTTTGTCATCGTTTCCCAGCTCAGCTACACACGATAACCTGCACAGAAAGCTTTCTAGATCTTCCAGCCTCTGCGTCTTTTCCTGCAGTGTTTCCCGGCCAAACGGTCTGTGTAATTTACCGCTGGGATTGGTCACACTCCCAAGCGCTCCCGAGGTCTGTCGAACCCCACTTCCTAATTCTGGCAGTACAGGAGTTGATAGTAAAAAGCGATTTATCTGTTGAAAATGCCGGCTTTTAACAGCTTTTAGCAGTTTCAGACATGAGCAAGCTTGTAATTTGCATGCATACAACACTCCCTGTATGCACACTCTATAATGCTACACACACAACCGCTTTTGTCCCATTACTTACACAAAATAAACACAGTTAGGACACTGATAAATTCTCCGGACTCTTTAACACGACCAAGTAATGTCGGAAAGGCGTCGGACTTCAGCAGCAGTTTGGAGGATAGTCCTGCCACGTATTGCTAGAGAAAATCAGCTTTCTCTCACACCCGAAAAAAACCTTTCCTGGGAAGCATCGCTCAACATTGCATAGAAGGAGGTTTAGGTATCGTGAAGTCAGTGGAACTCGGTGTTGAAACGCAGCATGCAAAGGCATCCAAAACCGCTTTCCTGGCTCACTTCCAAAAGCGCAAACCTCATTATAATATGAGAATACAACACAGTAACTACATTTATAGGTTAAAAAAATGCAAAAGCAGAAAAGGCCCTTTTTAACAAGTATGTTGCACAGCACAGCAGCAACAGAACCAATGTTGTACTACCATTAAGTGGCGGATAAGGTTATTGTAAACAACAGTACTGCACGGGAGGTGTAACACGCATGGGTTTCACACCAACAGCTGAGCAGCAATTAGAGAGACCTCACTTACTCATTCAACCAGAAACTGTAGCAAACTCTGCAGTTGATTAAATGGAGATGTTATTACAATAAATGCTAATGGGGATTAGATTCACGTGAAATTAAACAGGATGACACATGGAATGAATGAAACTAAGAGGTTCTTTGCTTTTCCTAAATGGTAGTACTCGAAAAAAAAAGGACAAAGTCACGTGAGCCTTCCGCTGTAGGCCTAAGAGAGCCAAAACAAACCAACAAAACGCAGCACCTGTTTCTTACATGAAAGACAGATAATTGGCCATCAGCGCACGTCTGGATTGCTGGGATCAACAGCTGAATAACACAACACACATGCCAGAAACTCTTTTATAACGCCAACGTTACACACTCAGGGGCAGCTCGACATGAGCGATTACGTCGGACGACCTCCAGCTTGGATGACTTTCAATGCATGAGGTCAACTTTCGTGTCCTCGTTTATGTGACAGTAAAGTACGAGTGTACTGTCAGGCCTTTATGGCATATGAAACACAGCCTTGTGGATGAAAGGGCCTCCTTTGTTGCACCCAAATGTGATCCATTCATTATGTAAGCGCTGAAAGGCAATTGAATCTTTTTTTTTCAAATTAATGATGAAATGTCCTGTTTTTTTTTCATAATTATTCAAGGGCCATTAAATTGAGCAGCATTAGTTGCACTCTTCCTGCGCACTCTTCCGGCTGCTGTGCGGGCAGGTTGTAGAATTAGCGATACCAAAAAGCTCCAAAAAGCCAAAGAAAAAGCAAGGCTTAGTTGTCTGATGTCTCATAGAATTGGTGACGTCATGCACAACAAAGAAGTTCTTGCAATATTAGAGGGCACATTTTTTCAAAATACAGTATGAGTTACATTATAAAACTCCACTTTTTGTGCTGATTTTTGCAGCTTTCTATCCATACAATGGAGGCATATTTACATGTAGTGAAACTATTAGGAAGGGGTGTCCAAACTTTTTCCACCGAGGGCCACACACTAAAAAATAAACAATCTTAAATAATCTACATCATTTTTCTTTTCTAGCATGTTGACCTCACAGTCAGGAGGTTCAGGGTTTGAATCTCCGTTGGGCATCTCTGTGTGGAGTTTGCATGTTCTTCCAGTGCGTGCGTGGGTTTTCTCCGGGTACTCCTATTTACTCCCAGATTCCAAAAACATGCATGTTAGGTTAACTGGACACTCTAAATTGTCCATTAGAGTGTGAATGCAAGTGTGACTGATTGTATGTCTTTGTTTGTCTATATGTGCGCTGCGATTGACTGGCGACCAGTCCAGAGTGTACCCCGCCTCCCGCCCAAGGTCAGCTGGGATAGGCTCCAGCATACCCGTGACCCCTAATGAGGATAAGCGGTATAGAAAATGAATGAATTAATCAATAAAATTAACCCCTTTTTCTTCATATTTTGACTTTATTCATGTAAAGTGCTGTTTTGTTTTTTCTATGCCTTTTTTGGTGATCCTGTAGGTAATTTCCAATTCCTAATGCCCCCCAGAATACCTGTCAACATTTACATAATAAAATAAGGGAAATGTACCAGACAAATAAGGGGAATTGGATAAAAATAACAATTGTAAAAATATATATATATGTGAGTAAAAGAAAACAAAAAAATGAGTAAAATACTATACTGTAAACTATTAAAATAGGAGAGTGCTGGGAAAAAAAGAGCAAAATAAGGTGGGTCTAAGGTGAAAATGGGATGGGTGACAGGTATGCACAAAAGTGACAGCTAAGAGATAGGATGTGACGATAACCATAGAACCATGAATGGGATATATGGGTGGATTTGTTTTCATCTTGCACATCGAGGTCGAATCCAGCTAGGCTACGATATTTATATTTATTTTAAAAGTCCCAGTGATGCAATTTCCTCAAGTGTAACAATATGAAGACATGATACATACCCCCCCGATACTCCCACTGCTATCCCTTTAAGATTGAACACTCACTGGCCTCAGCATTAGGCATTTTATATGTGTATATATATGTGTGTGTGTGTGTGTGTATATATACAGGTTTTCCATGCTTAAAAAAGTCTGTAGAAGGACAATCAAAATTGGGTCAGCTCACCTGTGTATCAAAATCCAATGCAGATTAGGTGGAAAAAATCTGTGGCGTCTTTGAAGGAAAAAAAGAAAGTTTACTGTTTAAACTGCTGCCAGAAACTCTGCTATCACTGGAAATTTGAAAAACAATAAGGAAATACTCCAAATTGAGGAAAAAAATTATAAATATATCCACACTGGAATTCCAGAAAAGCATTAACGCTCCCACAGGGTTTCAAATCCAAGTCGGAGCACTGCAGCCCCCAACTGCTGCAAGTGAACTGCTAGCTGTGATATTTGCATCCAACGCTCTCTGCTGCCAGGAGCAATAGAAGCCACACCCACCGAAAATCCTGCACCCACATAGCAGAGAACTGCACTGGACCCGTGTACACATAAATACATGTACTTAATGAGTTGAGCTGAATATACAGTATATCTGAAGAATGCTTGTATACACGTACACTACATTACTGTAGCACGCTTTTTACGTACACACTGTAACTCTGCACTTCCAAAAACCCCACAAAATGTTTTTTACATGTTCATGCTTCAATGAAAAGCATTTAGATATTGCAATTTGCTCAGGCAGCCGCCGTGTGTCCACGGAGGTCGGGAGAACTAGACTGTTGGCTGGGAGGAGCCGCCTGCCGTGACCGGGCAAGGTGAATTAATTAATGTCGGGTACGCTATGTGAGCAGCCGCCGTGCACCCACGGAGGTCGGGAGAACCAGAGTGTTGGCCAAAAGGAGCTGCCCGCAAGGTACATTAATGTCAGATAAGTTATGTGAGCGGCCGCTGTGAGTCCACGGAGGTCGGGAGTGTACAGGTGGAGGTTTCGCCCGCCGTGGGAGGAGCCGCTGCTGTGGCCGGGCAATGTACACAACGCACTTTTTAACTTGCGACATGCGGAAGCGCCACACACTCCCCTGCCTTTCCCTTACAAACAGGCTGCATGCAAGGTTTTCCTGCGTGCAGGCAGAAATTGTCTTCCTACATCCTTTGCATGAGGTCTGCGGGTTTGAAAATCCGTGTGGACCATGTACGTTGGGATTTAAGGCCCGGTTTAGGAGTGGCGGCACAAGCGTTAGCAGCACTAGCGTAGCTTTGTGAGCTACAGAGCTAACATCATTCCAGGTTAGAATAGTCGCTGAAGAAAAACAAAATGATTACAATTTACAGCTCACACATCTTCTGCCGCTGACTGATGGATAGGTGGCAGAGCTCCAGGCTTTATTTTAAGATGTGTAGTGAAGCCTGCTTTTTGTCACAGAAGCTGTCCTCTGTGAAGTGGTGGGCGTGTACAGGAAGCAGGTTCGTCTAGCATAGGCGGGATCATGTCCATGAGGAAGAAGATTTTTTCTTTAATGACGTTATAAAAAGCTGCAATTTCAAAAGCAAAACAAAAGTGAGGGTGATTATAGATTTTTCTCTCTTTTGGTGCTTATAACCAGACTCCTGGCAGGGGTGGGCAAACTGCGTCCCACGGGCCACATCGGGCCTGCCAAGCATCCTAATCCAACCCACAGGGCATTTCCAAATGACTTTTGTAGGCATGCAATTGAACATCTACACGCAAAACTCATGCAAAAATTACAACCTTATATTCCCGTCGCAAGGCATGCTGGGCATCTCTCCCAACATGTGTTTGTCGCATTTGACTGATTACAAAACATGTGAAGGTCTTCAGGGAAGTAAACAAGAAGAGACGCTCACATACTCCTGAGATCCATTGTGTTAGCATTCATAGTTCATATTGTTGTTGCCAGGGGATTGCCCAGCATGCCTTGCGGGCACTTGTATATGAATAACAGTTTCAGTTACATGTTATGGTTAGCACTTAATTTGGTGCGCCTCGGCCAATTCTTTTAACCGGATGTGGCCCAAGAGTCAAAATGTTTGCCCACCCCTGCTCTAGGCACACATTACTGTTCGAGATACTGTTCATCATTAAAAAGTCGTTTTAACGGTAGTAATGCAGAATCACTTGCGGAACAGATCACCGACCGACTTTTGTCAGAGTTGGGGTTATATTATGATTTCACAACGTGACGTTTATCAGCGTGTTGCGTGAACAAGTACCGCTCCAGCTGATAGATTTATTTTGAACACTGCAGCCTGTTTGTTATTCCTTTCCGTCTCCAAAACAGAATCTTAAAGGATCTTTGTGGTTTCCAGTCAAGCGTTGTGATGCCTGCGATAACAGAAACATAGACTTAGCCCAGCAAGCACACAGGCACTGCACTGATGTACGAGAAAGTTTAATATGTCGTTACGCCTTCCTCATATGTCTCACAGGGGGACTTTTGTCAGTGTTGGAGGGATACTCATGACACATGATACTTGGAGTTGATGTTTTAAGAGACAAAGTGGTGCTTCTGGGGTCTTTTCTAGCGCATTTCCATCACTTTTACAGCCCGTTAAGTCATGGAGGATGTCCACTGTCTGCCAATAACCAACCCGGGGGGAGCCCTAAACCAAAGTCAGTCAGCCTTGAGATCCTTATGCATGTAAGTGCGGTGCTACAGTCATCATTTCTTGCTTAAAAGGCTGAGTTTGTATCTATCGGCAACCTCAGCATGACAAATTTGACCAATAATAAAGTTATCAGAATAAAACAATTACACTTTAAAGTTCAGTAGAGCTCAAGTTCAGAGTAACGCAAGATAAAACGCTTTGATCGTGAGGAAAGTACAGTATGTGCTTTCCAGTGTATTGATCCGTATCAAAGTTAGGTCTTTGATCGCCACGTCACCCTCATGGACTCTTCAGATTGAAATCAAATCTGTGACATGTCGACACAGCACAGCCTGCCCTTTCTGTTTTCACTTAAATTATTACACACATAAAAAGTTTGGCTGTGACGGTGTAGTACCAATACGGCTGCACAGGGGTGCCTCACGAGACGAGACGATACACAACATTGGGTCCCCGAGAACAAGGTAACATGAAATATTAACATTCATTTTTTTATTTTGAAGGTACAATAAAAACATGACTGGAATAACAAAACTTTTTAATTTAACCAAGTCACAAAAACAATGCAGGTGCATTTTAAAATGTTTATTGTCCCACAAACTGACGCTAAAAGATGTCAAAATGTTTGAGACCAAATCAACCACATATATACATACATTATATATGATAATACAACAAATGATAATTGATCCCAATATTTTCTTTAATACTATATGTCTTTGTAAACTTGAGCAAATGACGTTTGTGACATGTAGCATTTCTCACAGGCAATTTCTCCTGTCTGTAAAACATTTGCAGCATTTCTTGAAATGGTGCTTTTTCAATTGTATTAAAGAGTAGCATTTCTTTTGCAATGGCTTTCTGTGAGTGCACATTATTTTGCACTGTTTTGTTTCTATTTAATTTGCTGACCAGAAGAAAGACTTTCCATCTTGATGTGTAGTTTTTTTCCCCAGCTAGGAAAATTGGGTAGCTGAGAAATCTTTTAGGTGGGCAAGTTCATTTAATTTTCTTTTATGTTCAAATAGACTGGGCATACTGGGCTGTTCGTATTGATTCACTCTCCTTGCTCATTAATGTTCCCACATTTTTTTCCCTTCTAATTTCTACGACGTTACCTTGCATTACTGCTAACGAGGCTCCACTCTTTTGCTCTGTGTATGTCCCACAGAGACAAAGCGACTGAATGATCGACAAGAGGTCTCACTCTGTTCGTCTTGCTTCTATGAAGCATGTGGGTGCTGAACCAATGCACAGAGTGAACACCCTTCCTGCCAAGGGAGAGAAGAGAAAAAACAGACGCGTGCACATGTCAATATAAGGAGGTTGGCAAAAATGATTGAGTTCATTTTCTGTGATTAATTAATTTGGTATCACAAGACAGTATACATTTTCTTGTCAGGGTTTAATCTTGTGCAATCTGGTGACACTACTATGGCAGCAAGTGTCGAGAATGTTGCTGTGGAGTTCACATAGCTGACTTTTATGCTGTTGCTTCTGGGTTAAACCCTCAGTGAAGACCATAAACGAGACTTGGGACAGCACTTGAGACACTAATGAGGACGTTTCCTGAGTCCACAAGACCCTAAGTACCCATTCTGCGATAGTCCCGATTAGGTATTGATAGTAGATATAAGATGTACATGAGACAACCTTGAATGTAAGAAAACCGCCTCTTTTTCAAGACCCTTTTTCAAGACCATATATCACTCATCAGTTTTTATTACGGTTGAGATTAATCGCATTTTTTGTCCATAGTTAACGCATAATTAATCACATGTAATTGCAGATAGAAATACGTTTTATAATAAGTAGTCTTTCCGTCTTATTAATGCACGCTAATGGTTGTCCATTGTTGTGTATGTGACGGCTGCGACCCGCGCCTCTTTATTCGGAGCTATCTCCCCCACATACACAACAATGGACAGTCGATAGCGCAGTGTTGCAGGCCGAGCCTAGCCCTTTGGGAGAAATTGGCATTGTGGGAAATTTAGTGTTGTAGTTGTGGGCCTTAGTACGCGGGAACTCTCTTTCTAGCGTTGGCCCGGGCTTCAGGACCGCGAGGGTGGATATCCTCTTAGCATTCTAGGCTCTTTCAAGTCCAAATAAAGGTTGTGCCACAAGACAACGACATTTATGCCTGTGCAGTCTCTGTACTACAGTTAGGAGATCGCTGGACAGGGGAAGAAAAGTAACAAAGGGGGCTTGTCCAGGATCGTTGCCGAGAAGTTTGCAGCACTTTGAGGAGGGAAGGCAGCAGTGGGCGATAGGGAAAATGGCGGCGCCTGTACAACGTGGTAATGACAATGCTGATATAAGAAGACACTTCAAGGTAACGGAACAAAACGTGAGTACAAACAAACTGATCTGGCAATGGAGCTAATGCTAGCCGCGAAAGACGAGAGCCGCGGACAGGTGCAGCGACAGGGCGCGACATGGCAGCTTACGCCACCGCCATCGACACGCACCAACCCGTTTGTAATGACCATAGGGGTGGGTTGGTGGTCAGTTTGGGGCGCTCAACAGGAGGTAGTGACATCAACACCGCTGGTGCTCAGCTATGTAAGGGAAAATAACGTGCCAAAGACCCCATTCACGCCCGACAGTGGCGAATGTCGCACTCCGGCGGACCATGTGCCGATACCGGCCATGCCCCAACCGCAAGACACTGGTTGGTCTGGTGCGAGGCGAGCAAAGTTGGTGCCTGGCGGCCGTTCCCCACGCCGGATGCTTGCCTACTCCACCGAAAGCAGTGATGAGGACTGGGGTGGATGTAAAGAGAGAATCTGGCTCATGGAAAGACTTTATTTACCAGTTTGAGGCATGTGCAGAAACTAACCATTGGACAAAAGCAACTAAAGCTGTACAGCTCAGATTCAGTTTAACTGGCACCGCTGGAGCGATTGTTTGCAAAAACCCCAAGTCCGCCCACTGGAGTTAAGAACTAATAAAGTGAAGTGGATGCTGCATATAGACCACATTCGGAGCATGCTGCCGCCATCGGAATCGAGTTGCGGCAGAGAGTCAGGAAGCCAGGTGAAGCCTTGCACACCCTTCGCGATGACATCTATGAAAAGGTTGCTATTGTTTATGGGGATCGCACTGAATTAGACCAAGACATTATTGCTGTAGAGGTCTTTACCAATGCAATGACTGATGCCGATTTAATTCAAAAACTTTTAGAGGAAAAGCCTCTAGCTGAAGCGTATGACGTTGCACACCGACATGAGGTCACCAAGAAAACTGCCAAGGTCGTAGCACAGATGATGCGTCCAAGTTTGGGGCCCCGTGCCCCACCACAAGAACCGCCGTGGTGTGGGAGGATGTTTCAACTCCCGTGTGTGACCAGCCAACGTGCGCCCCTGTCACTCCCTCACCACAGCAGACACCAAGGGTCCAACGCCGCCATGCTAATAAAGCGGTTTCTAGCCAAGCGACGTCGAGCGATGTCGTCTGCCATAACTGCTCTGGTATAGGACACATCCAGAGGCAGTGTCTGTCCTCACGTCGCCCTCGACTACCTGTGAGTGTTACTCAAAACCCGCCTCACGGGGCTCAAAAGGTCAAGAGGAAGAAATGTGTGTCCAGATAATCATACATGGATTGAGACTTGGCGCTCTATTGGACTCTGGTGCCAGAAGAAATGTGTTGCCCCTGCAACACTTCAATTCTCTCCCAACCCAGTTCAGGCCACCTGTGCAACCATCCATCGCCAAGGTCCTGCAGGGGATAGGGCCTGAAAGTTTAGATGTTCTGGGTGAAGTTGTATTGCCTGTCCTCGTTGGAAGCACTAAGGCTGACGTAAATTTGGTCATGGCTGAATGTACAGAAGTCATTCTGGGGTTGAAAAGATTGTGTCAGAGTGGGTATGTAGATATGGGGCTCCACAATCAATACACAGCGATCAGGGTACCAATTTCGAGTCTGCTGTGTTTCGGAACATGTGCCAGTTGTTGGGAATTGAAAAGACTCGCACTACCCCCTTCCACCCGCAATCAGACGGGCCGGTGGAGCTATTCAACTCCACGTTGCAAAAGATGCTTGCGGCCACTGCCGAAAGTTGTCATTGTGACTGGGACTTAATGCTCCCTTATGCAGTCATGGCTTATAGAGCCAGAAGACATAGTTCTACCGGACTGACTCCTAACATGATGCTGTTTGGTCGAGAAATCGCTGAGCCCATGGACTTAGTGGCCGGTCTCCCTTCCAATGACACTAGTGCTAGTTCACTACCGGATTATGTCTTAAAGTTACGGGAGAGACTGTAGCTCTCTCTCCATCTTGCGAGGAAGGCCTTGGGGAGGGCCTCAGAAAAGGCAAAGAGACAATACGATAAGAACATTTGCCAGACCCAGTATAAAGTTGGGGCGCTGTGTGGTATTTAGTCAAGGGAACTCAAAGAGTAAAGAACAAGGTGAGAAAGTTATTGCCAGTTTACAAAGGACCTTACTTTGTAGTGGGCTTACTTGACGACTTAGTGTACCAGATTCAGAAAGGGCCAAGGTCAAACGTCAAGGTGGTCCACCACGACAGGCTTGAGGCCTACCACTCCCGGACTCCACTGGACAGCAGCTGGGTTCTGCGGGCAGCCAACACCGCGGCTTCTTTGGAGGTGTCAGCCCCAGCTTCTGATGAGGGATCTGTCGACGACATTGGACCCCTTCAGCTGTGGGATTCCCCTCCCGACACCGACACCGACGCCTCCGTCCTGGCGACCAGCGGGAACGCTGATCCCAGTCTCGCCATTTCAATGCACTCTAGTCCACCTCCTGCACAATTTCAGCAGGGCGAAGCTGGTAGTTTGTCTGCGGCACAGAGGGCACGACGGCGCCGCACTCTGATCTTCTCGCCACGGATGAGGCCAACGAGAACAAAAAGGCCACCCAATATGTTTGGTGATTGGGTTAGTCACTAAGTATTCTGCTTGAGTCAAGGTGTAGGCAGATCCTGCCATATGTTAAAAAAAAAAAGGTTGATGTGTGTGAATTTAAGATGTTTTTGATATCTCCCTGTTTACAATTACTTCACTGCACTTTCCATGTGGTATGTGTTGCTGGTTACCAAGCGCCTTAAGCGTCATGGGAATAATGTTGCTAAAGGTGGATTGGAATGTTTGATGGCCGTTGTGCGCTAAACTCAGGCCTATGTTTGCACTTAACCGTTCTACCTATCTTCCAGGATGCCTCCAACCACTGTACACTTTATTGTGACTGCTTTAAAAGAGTATACATATATATATTTTTTCTTTGTTTGTGGGACCTTTTCATGGACGTGGAACACTGTGAGCCTTTCCCTTGTTAAGGCCATTAGGGGAGGGTTTTGACTTATAATGTCCTTTTGGAAACTTAGTTTGTTGTTTTAATGACGTGCTGGAGTGTTGTTAAGGTGTTAACTGTCATCCAGAGTGGGGGCAAGTGTTGCAGGCCGAGCCTGGCCCTTTGGAATAAATTGGCATTGTGGGAAATTGAGTGTTGTAGTTGTGGCCCTTAGCACGCGGGAACTCTTGAACCTCTTGAATGGGCCAGATCAGCTTCAAGAACGAGCTCTGTAAAGAAGTGCATCATTCCTACCTTGAGTCCTGTAGGTATTAACACTCTGTGAAAAAGAATGGATTCTACCAGACAAGCAAGTTCCACAAATGACTGTTTGAGCAGGACTATGTGGTTGTAAAGCTCTGATAGTGAAATCTCCCTTGACTCAGGTGTTGTTGGAGGATCCAGTTCCACCAGTCAAGATCATGAGGACTCCACATGTTGGTCACCTGCTCTTCAGCAAGTGCCACTCAATTGAGTCAGTGGGACTTTCTCTCGTCTTGTGCCAACACTGAACGCTCATCCGCCACCAGGAACAAATGTCATGAATCCAGTCCACAGCTACCACGCGCTGGACGAGTGCTGGAGCCAATAGACCTACATCTGGTGGCCAGACATCTGCTACGTGTGAGATGAGGCATCAATTCTGCATGGATAACAAAAGCTAACCTGCCAAAATAAATCCGCTGCCAAAAACAGAAACCTTGGTAGAAACATCCAGGATACGCTTATCTCTGCTTTTTTTACTCAACCCAATATCTGATTCTGTGAATAAACCTTACATTTTTGCAGTAAATCTGCTGTAAATGTAAAGACAGCATCACCACGTTGATTAATAATCAGTGATGTGCCAAAGGATGGATGTTTAGTTTCCATTATTAACCTTTTTAGGCAATTGTTTGTCATTAAGTTCGGGCAAGTGCAACATCAATGAGTCAATTAGCAGTAGCTTCCTTGGAACATTGATCCAAGTCAACATTAGCTAGGATTAGCACTACAGTCACCCCTCGTTATATAGCGGGTAATTGGTTCCAGACCCAACTGCGATGATTTCTGAGAATTAGGATTCAATATTAAAAAAAAGAATATTTTGGGAGATAGAGTATAGAAAACCTGTTTATGACGTTCTAAATACAACCTTTACCATTATAAGAACCCTGTAGACATTAAATAACACTCCTATAGTCACCTTTACACTATTATTATTTTTTTGTTTACACCACATTGCAGGCTACAGGATTACTGCAGGGACACAAGGTTTAAAACAAAGTGGGAGAGAAGGACAACAAAAAAGCAAAAAAACTTACCACTTCCACATGGAATGGGAGGAGAACATATTTTAACTGGCTAACTCCATGCAGTGTGATGGTAATTTAATGTCATGTCTTAATAACGGAACATTACTGACGCCTTGTTGGCAGAATGCTGCATATTCTTTTGTCTTTCAATATTTTTGGACTAATAATACGTCACAGTCAACCGCAAAACAGCAAAAATTGATTAATCAAATAAGTTTTAAAAAACTGTGAGCGAGAGATAATCGAACCACAATATTGAGAGGGAAAACTGTATCTCACAATATGGTTGCACATTATGTTATTTTGTTTGTACTGTGGAAGGTGGTGGGTATCATTAATAACTGTCGGGAGGAGCAATCACATAATTTCTATATATATGACACATTATTTATTTATTTATCTTGATGACTTTTATTTATTTCTATCATGCAGGGTGGTGGTTTTTGTTAGTAAGTGGCTGAAGGAGCGATTTAATTAAGTAAAAGACACATGCGAAGCGCACATAAGCTTGTCCATGAGAAAGCTTTTTGTGGCTTCGACTTTTTGGATTGTTTTGAGTACTTTTATTTCTAGTCTGCAAGTTATTGGTTGTTATAAATAACTGGTGGGGGGAGTGATTTCATTATACAACATAAAGCACACGTGCTTCTATTATGGGCTTTGACTTTTTGGATTACTTATTACAGATCATTTCTATTATGAAAGGTGGTGGTTAATATTATTAACTGGCAGAATGAGTGATCGCGTTAGTAATATTCATTCATTCATTTTCTATACCGCTTATCCTCATTAGGGTCGCGGGGATGCTGGAGCCTATCCCAGCAGTAATATGACGCATGCAAAGGGCGTGTGTGAGTGTTACCCTACATTTCGCCATAAACATCAGACAGAATATTATCACAGTGATTCAACCTCGTAAAACACCATCGGGTCGAGTGAAAAAGAAATGTATCTGTCGCTTTCCCCTGAAAAACAAGATTGAAAACATTTCCAACAACATCCCCAGAAGCGCTGGCTGTTGCCAACACGTGTTTGCCGTATTAGGGTCCTCAAGTACACGAGGTTGAGTATCACCTTACTTACCGCGAACCTGCGCTGCTTGCCCCTTAAATGTTCGACTCCATCGCGTCCGTGTCAAAGTCACTTAAGCTTTATATGTACAATGAATATGCGTCGTAAACCAGTGTCCTCAAAACCACTGGACTAAAAACCATTATGAATCACAGCAGGCAGTATTTTACTCACAGCCATTTTATTTACTCCCAATGACTCATCTGCGGTTTGAGCCTCACGATTTGCAGTAAGACAGGTTTTTATTTTCAAGGGTGTTGGCCAATGCTAGCTCAGACCAGGTGGAGGAAAGTCTTAAATGGACTGCCTAAAATATGGAAAAGATGGGACTAGGAATAGTAGCCATTAGCCGTTAATTGTAAATCTCTTATCTTAAAATGAAAAGCAGCTTAATAAATGTTGATTTTTCAAATTAAGTACATCCTGACAGACCATGGTCAGCACAGCAACATAGGTCTTTATGCAGCAAGCAGCAGCATATCATGCACTGTCTTGTGAATTGTGACATGGTTTTGCTGTCTGAGTGATTTTTGTCCAGGTTATGTTTCATGCAATACAAACAACAAATTCACGCGGGGCTTTGACTCAGTAACAGCTAAACCACAAAATGTATAACATGTTGTATTAAAAAACAAGACAAAGGAACAGATGACATTTTTATCCCTTATTTGACTAGAAGATTGTTTCTACAATTTGTACTTTTTTTAACTTCCAGACATACTTCTCCTGCTTGAGAGATATTGTTTACGTTACTCACTACCATGATTGTCCTCCCACACATGTTTTGGAGCTGTCCAGGGTGTTAATCATCAGGGAACATCCTCGGCCGTGTGAAGCAGGCTGGCCTCCTTTCACGCACTAATCCCTCACTGAGTGTTTTTCTTCAGCCGCAGGCTAATGAGTTCATCAGCAACTGCTAAGTGAGAGGTGAAAGTCTCCATAAAAACAGACTTTGTGTACTGGTCACTGAACTGGACACATTTGCACAGTTTTCAGAAAAACGAACAAACAATGCAAATAACGCCACGTTTATTGTAAACCTTGCACGTAACAAAGAGTATGCTAACTCGGTCTCTGCATATTTTATTAAGTGCCACTGCTAAATAACAGTTGCACAAATAGTTTGTGCACTGCTTGCATTACTCACTTGCCGCTCAAAATTTTGCCTGAAAATTGCGTACTTTAGCATGAAATGCTAGGGTCCTGCGCCCCTGCATGACTTATTTACACCTATGTCAAGTACAGTTGACGTCTAGTGTACGACATATGCATTGGTATTCATGGGTATGCATCGTCACAACCACTTCCCCCATCGGTGAAGATGTGGTGGTATTACTTGGTCCCGCTTTGTCCTGCGTGACGCCACGCTATACCACCCCTAGCTTTATGAATGTTTCCAATTGCAAGGGACCTACTAGATGGTGAACGCCAGAGAAGAAGCTGTCATTGCAGAAAATAAAAGGTCTCTCTATATTGTTATGTTCGGGGTGGGGGCTCTACTTCTGTCTCTCCTTCTTACCTGGGGTCTTCTTCAAGTCGAGCCCCCGCTGGCCTTGCTGTCCCTCTGGTTGTGTTTTCGGGAGGCATCCTGTAGCACAGGGGTAGGGTTGTG
Source organism: Oostethus manadensis (assembly GCA_024372805.1). Classification (NCBI taxonomy): domain Eukaryota; kingdom Metazoa; phylum Chordata; class Actinopteri; order Syngnathiformes; family Syngnathidae; genus Oostethus; species Oostethus manadensis. The sequence goes on from QODF01000041.1 coordinate 2,278,639, forward strand.
GCTCAGGACATTTGATGACCGCATCTGGCTCCCACATTTCTGAACACGATAAAATGTTTTGGTTTTTTTTATGCTGACATTTTAAGGTAAAACTTTACAGACATGCACTTTAATCCATTCATCCATTTTCAACCGCAATGCGAGTGGCCAGAGCTAATGCCAGCTGACACCAAAACTCATTTATTACAGAATAATGCTCTAGCCGACCTGGGTCATTGAGAGTTCAAGAAGTAAACCTCCCCCCTTGATCAAATAATCAGCTAGTGAATTATGCAGAACCTTTTAGAGAAGATGACAAAAAGAAAGAAAGTTAGGGGCTAAGGTGCAAAACCATACAGCACCAGAAGTTGTCTCAATGGCATCTTTTTTATCATTGTTTAGCGTCAGTATCACAAGAGCATTAAAAGTAATATATTCAGAGACTTAATTTATTCCCAAATAAAATGCCCACACTTAGTTGTATTTGGTGTTAAAAATTATTATGGCTCTCACGGAAATACATTTTAAAATATGTGACTTTCATGGATTTCTTAGCCAAAAAAGTTCCGGACCCCTGCTGTAGAAGTATTTTTTAGAGACCACTTGGGAAATGCCGGGACTAGGCACTTTGTCACTAAATGCTGAGTGAGTAAAATCAATGTGTGTAGGGTCAGAAAGTGACACTCTTAGCACGGACCGCCCACATTTTTTGCAAATAAGTTGTGCAAAGTCCACCATTAGTTCACGCCAGTAGCATGAAGATTGTGAAATAATACATTTTGAACCCGGCGCACTGTCCTGCACAATTTACACCACTCTACAACACATTTATCTACTGGCTTGCAAAATTGCATTGAGGGGCCAACATTTGTGCACGTGTCAAGATGGCTTAACCCACCATGGGGCCAAAGAAAGTTGTGAGTGGCAGCAATTTCACAAAGAAAGTGAGAAACATTATTGAATTCAAGAAAGAACTCGTTGCAAAGTACAAAGATGATGTGCATGTGGTCGATCTGGCCAGGATGTACAGTACGTCTGCATCAATAATAAGTTCCATCCTGGTCGTTTATGATTATTTTGCATTTTTTTACTGCATACAAAATGCATGGATTCAGAGCTGACCGTGAAATTGCGCATAATAGAATTCCTTCTTTATAAATAGAACAGGCTTGCGGAACTCCAGAAGCAGCTGACTGGTACCGGCAGGCCAAGCGGCACGCGGCCTCAGCGGTGGTCGAGGCAAAAACTCGGGTGTGGGAGGAGTTCGGTGAGGCTATGGAGCACGACTTACGGTCGGCCTCGAAAAGGTTCTGGCAAACCGTTCGACACCTCAGAAAGGGGAAGCAGCCCCCAGTTCACACTGTTTACAGTGCGGACGGGGGCTTGCTGACCTCGACTGTGGATATAGTTGGTCGGTGGAAGGAACACTTCGAGGCCCTTCTCAATCCCACTGACATGCCTTCCGTAGAGGAAGCAGAGTCTGAATATACGTACGTGGACAGTTCTATCACCGTGGCTGAGGTAATTGGGGTAGTTAAATCACTCCCCAGTGGCAAGGCTCCGGGGGTAGACGAGTTCC
>QODF01000041.1:2280551-2292379 GCA_024372805.1 Oostethus manadensis
GACCTGGAAAAGGCATTCGACCGTGTCCCTCGTGGTGTCCTGTGGGGGGTGCTCCGGGAGTACGGGATTGATGGTCCGCTTCTACGTGCCATTCGGTCCTTGTACAATCGAAGCAGGAGCCTGGTTCGCATTGCCAGCAGTAAGTCGAGCTTGTTTCCGGTGAACGTTGGCCTCCGCCAAGGCTGCCCTTTGTCACCGATTCTGTTCATAATCTTCATGGACAGAATTTCTAGGCGCAGTCAAGGTGTTGAGGGAGTCCAGCTTGGTGACCTTAGGATCTCGTCTCTGCTATTTGCAGACGATGTGGTCCTTATGGCCTCATCAGGCTGTGACCTTCAGCGTTTACTGGAGCGGTTTGCAGCTGAGTGTGAAGCTTCTGGGATGAGACTCAGCACCTCCAAATCCGAGGCCATGGTTCTCAGTCGGAAACGGGTGGACTGTACCCTCCGGGTTGGGAGTGAGGTCTTGCCTCAGGTGGAGGAGTTCAAGTATCTCGGGTTCTTGTTCACGAGTGAGGGAAGGTTGGAGCGTGAGATCGACAGACGGATCGGTGCAGCATCTGCAGTAATGCGGTCGCTGTACCGGACCGTCGTGGTAAAGAGAGAGGTGAGCCGGAAGGCAAAGCTCTCTGCTTACCGATCGATCTACGTTCCCACCCTCACCTATGGTCATGAGTTATGGGTCATGACCGAAAGAATGAGATCGCGGATACAAGCGGCGGAAATGAGTTTCCTTCGTAGGGTGGCTGGACTCACCCTAAGAGATGAGGTGAGGAGCTCGGCCATCCTGGAGGAGCTCAGAGTAGAGCCGGTGCTCCTTCACATCGAGAGGAGCCAGTTGAGGTGGCTCGGGCATCTAGTCCGGATGCCTCCCGGGCGCCTCCCTGTTGAGCTGTTTCGGGCATGCCCGGTCGGGAGAAGGCCCCCGGGAAGACCTAGGACACGCTGGAGGGACTCTGTCTCGCAGCTGGCCTGGGAACGCCTTGGTGTCCTCCCGATGGAGCTGGAAGAGGTTGCTGAGGACTGGGAAGTCTGGACTTCCCTACTGAAGCTGCTGCCCCCGCGACCCGGACCCGGATAAGCGGAGGAAAATGGATGGATGGATGGATAAATAGAACATTTTCGCAGTTACAGCACAGAAAACCCTCCTTACCTTCTAAATATGGTTTTTAAAGTTATTAGAGCCCTCTAGACATGAACTAACAGCACTGTAGTCATCTTTACAATTGTATGTAGTAAACATAATAAGAGAAAATAAAGCATAAAAAAGTACTTGTGTGTGACGCTATAAATGTGTTCCCTTGGGGGAACTGAGTGGCAGACAAACAGGAAGTGGTTCAGAGTTGAGTATTAGCTTGGTGTGGGTTACTGCATCAGCAAAAGCCCGTGTTTTGATTAGGGAATATTGTACCCAATTCTCCATCCCGTTTTTGTAGTTACAGCCCCATTTTCACACCCCATTTCACCCTCTGGTCTATTTATGAGCCTGTCAATCAATGTATTGCCGACCTCCGTGGAAGGTAACTGTGCTTTAGAGTAAATTCTCTGGAATTCATGCTCTGTGTAGCTGAAAAATTTCGTCTCGTTAACACAATCATTTCAGCCACCGCGGTGCTCCTTATACTGTATGAGAGACTGTACAGCGTTTTAGCAACAAGTGGAAAATGCCGAATGAGTTGTGAAGCGTCAAAGCGCTTTGCGTCTGAGTGTGTCATCCAAGTACGAATAATAAGTCGCCATTCCTGCTTTAAATTGCGTTTCGGTGTGAGTTGGAAAGCAACTTGAGCGCGCCAAATGTTTTTTTGTGTTCTTTCTGTGCTCCAGCAGGGAGCAGAAGTTCAATCTGGCCCGTGATTTGAAACCATCTGAAACAACTCTTTTAGCCGTGGTTCAATAAATAGAGTCAATAAAAGTTCAATAAATAGTTTCGACTCTCGACGGAACCGTTCCACTTAACCCCAAATTCAAAAATGATTTTGTTGATTATTTGTCTGCTTCTGAGTGTGTCAGAATTGTCCAGCACTGCAGGACCAGAAAGAGTGATCTGAGAAATCTCACATCCATACACCAAACTTAATGGCGCATATATGATGGGCCAACGTTGGCCGAAGTTTAATGCAACATTCCCAGGCAAGCATCCTGATCGCCCCGTTGGCGGACGCAGTCAGGGAAAGAAAGGATAGATCAACAGCAAATCATCAGCAACAGCACAATTTATGGGACCCTGCAGAGACAGTCATAGGGTTGCCAAATGCTTCTGCCCAGATAGAGGCAGAACCCCGTTAGTTTGAGGGTAGCTTGTCTGAAATGATACTGTATGTCCTCTGGCCCACCCTTGACAGTGTTGTAGTTGGCGTGGGAGGCCTCAGGGCCAACTCTTGCTGTTTTTCAGTTGTTGTTCTTGTCCTTGGCTCCGGTCCAGCTTAACGAACAGGCACATGCAGTGGAAGTAGGACATGGTTTCCGTAAGACATGGTTTTCAACAAAAAATGTCGTTTGAGTTGGGATAGTATAGATTACTGACGGCTGCTGGTCATTTTGGAGGGGGAGCTCATTTTTTTCCGGCCTACATCATAAATGTCTTTCTGTAAGGTAATGTAATTCTACCCTCTGTTCATTTTCAGTGATCGTTGACCCTGTCGTACCTACTACTACCAACTTTCCACTGCTGAGAGTCACCGAACACAACACTAGTTGTTTTTACCAAAGACAAAGTCGCTGGGAATCGGAAAAGTCTCGTGATCAGTTCAGAACAACGGAATTAAAGATTTAGAAAATGGTCCGGGTGGAGGTTTATACTTCAAGATTGCTAATTTGCTCATTTTACTGTCAATCAAAACGGGATTCCGCCTCAGACAGATCATCCAATCATTATGCAGAAGACAAGCGTCCGGGCAAGCCCACTGCCCCATAGACCCCCATAAACACTGAGCGTCCGATGGACGGGACAAAGTCCGGCATTAATCCAATGAGCATCCAGTTTGGCACAGTGGGACAACCCACTCTACGCTTCCCCACTGAAGTCACTAAATGCTCAGCGCCGTGGGGTTGAAGGGATGAGTGAGAAGGAACGGGTGTCAGTTACCTGTGATAAGTAGCTGATTCTGAACAAAAGATGAAGGTATTCTAGAACATATTTAGTCAATGGAATGTTTTAGGGAAAGCTGCATTTCCCTTGCAGTATGTGTGTGTGTGTGTGTGTGTGTGTGTGTGTGTGTGTGGTATATTTGTTCATAGAGAACATGCAGACCAATGAACAACTCTGTTTCTGTCTCATTTCTTCCTCTTAATAAGCACAATTATAATGCATACTGTACCAAATACATATTTCTCAGTGTTAGAGGAATATGTACTTTTACTAATAATAAATAATATACATGAAAAATATAATACATCATAAAATATGAATCCTGTTTTATATATATTCATTAGAGCTTTTTACGTGCTCACGTCCCGTTTGACCGACTGCCCACAACATAGTTTGAGGAACTGCAGTGGCGCAGTTTTGTGTGAGTCTGTAAGCGGGAGTAAATATTGAGCAGAAATGGCAAGATTAGCTTGAAAGCCCTGGCAGATGGCTCTCTCAACAAGACCGAAGTTATTTGTGTTGCTGTGACTTAAGTCGTCACAAAGTATGTCACCTCTGGGAGAAGTGGGAAGTTACTGTCGCACTGCTGGTATTTGCAGGTTTGGTCATTTATACAGTGGTATCTTGGCATAAACATAAATGCGAGCCGTCTCTCGCTTTGCTTTGAACTGCTAGCTAAAATATAGGCTAGGAGTTACTAGCTACAGGGAGAGCCGATGAGAGCTATTTGGGGCCATTGACACTAGCATTATAGCAATCTAATTGATTTTATTTAGAAGGGATTTTGCAAAACTATGACAGGAACTACATCAAATTTAAAGCACTAAATGACCACAGAACTACCATGCACCTGGAGTTCGTGTTTCAGTGAGGTTATGTACCACAAACATTTTCCTCAATAAGCACTCAATAAGGTCATTAGATCTTACCTGTATACATTGCCACGTTGTTTCAACATTTGGGAGCAAATACGAGGTGTAATAAAAAGGGTAAAAGTACGCTAAAGTAGAGTGTGGGAAAAAAGATGGTGCGTTCAAGGACCGTCAAACAGTGGGATAAATTGCTGCTTGCATTAAACATGAAAAACATGAAAGAACTGGGGTATTTCTAACTGAGTATTATATTTGAATAAATTAATAGCCCATATTTCCAATATATATATCTCTTTACATAAAATGTGATGTCGTTATCATAGCTGCATATAAAAAAATCCTTTACCACAAAGAGATTTACATCACTACTTATTATGGTAAAACTTAATTTAGACAAACTTTACTGATCTTTAGCTTTACTGAAGTGAAATTGCTTGGTAACAGACAGACACACTCTTTAAAAAAAACAAAAACAAAGTACTATGCAATATGAATAAAATAATATTATATTAGATTATTTGACATAAGTATAATATAATAACATACAGAATTAATGACAAAAACCCAGTTTCCACTGTATCTGTTTTGTAAAAATCCAGATATCAATATCAGATCTTACCTTTGAAACATCCGAAGGGGTAATGACATTAGGAAAGGTCATTGTCTACAAAGATGACACACGTTTGGCTTTCAAAACCACCTTGATTCTGTTTGTTGATTAGTTTGAAATGACTTGCGCTTCACCTTGACAGGCCTTTTTCTGTGCCCCGTTTTCACCATTAGTCGGTTTTCCATGGAAGGAACCATCCTTTCCAGCCAGGTGGCACGAAAGTCCGTTACTTCTTCCAACTTTTGTTCAAGTCTGAAAAGTCAGAGCGCACCGAATGGCCTCAAGCTTCATCTGGCAAGTATCTCTGAGGCACTCAAAAGTACCTACCTCAGAATAGGTCGTGAAAACGAAACGGCCGTGAAAAGTGGTCCACCAGGGGTAGTTTCAATATGCCGGCTGGCCTGCAGTTACGTTTGTAAGATGGAAAGTCATAAAAAGCATTGTCAGAGTCGTTTCTGCTGTGATGTCATGCTGGGTAGTTGCAGAGGGCAGGCCAGGAAAATAAACCAAATGCTTCTGATGCTTGTACATGACAAACAACGGCTTTAAAGTATTCAGTATTTGTCCACGCCAAAGACATTTAAAGGTCTCTTTATATGCAAAAATGACTTTTTAGTGATGCTGTAAGAGTAACGTGAGCTCCCTCCCTCGCTTGCTTCACTTTTGAGAAAAGATGTGCTGAAACGCTCGCTTATGACTGCCCCCTGGCAGTCAAAAGTGCAAAGGTGACGCTGTGATGATGTTCTAAGAGTAATGTGTCCCTCAAGCCTGTTTGTGAGCACCAAATATAAGCACTGCCTCACTTGTCTGCTTCTCTTTTGGGGAAAGAGGTGCTAACTCATAAAGTTGTGGCTTTTCATGACCTCCTTTACCCTCCAACCGGCCCCTAGCCAGATGAGCTCACCACCACTTTGCCGAGTTTGTTAAAAAGAAAAAAAGGAAAAAGGTAGGCTTCACTGCACATCCTAAATCAGAGCCTGGGCCTCTGCCAACCAGCTGTCAGTCAGCGACAGTCATGGCGAGCTGTAAGTTTAATTATTTACTTTTTCATAAGCGAGTAACAGTGCATGTTGGTGTGGTTGGTGTTCATGGTGTGATGCATGAGTTATTTGAAAACAAGGTGGTCATGAATCTTGAATGCAGTAGATAAAAATAGTGCTTTGCAATGTTTGTGCTATACCTGTGGTGTTTATTTAATAACTGTTTGGATAATTGGGCACCTATACAGTTGTAGCATTGTAATATGAACAATATTACACCAGACCTCAGAGTGTGACCCTAGCGCAGGTGTGGGCAAACTGCGGCCTGTGGCCCGCCAAGAGTCTTAATCCGGCCTAGAGTAACCTACCTACAAAGTAACCTACCTACCGCACTATGTGGGCATACAAACAAATATTTATGCGCAATACCCATGCCAAAAAAACACCCATAAATTCCTGTTGCAAGGGATGCTGGGTAACTTGTGTTTACCAAATATGTTCCCGTGTTTGTCACTTTTTTTGCTTGATTGCAAAATATGTTGAGGAGCTTGTCAGTGTAGTAAACAAGGAAATGTTAACACACTCTTGATATCCACTGTTTTATTGTTCATAGTACATATTGTTTTTGCCGCTGGACTATCCAGCATACCTTACGGGCATTTGGAAATCCTAGTTTTACGACAGTTACGTGTCGTGTTTAGCGCTTAGTTGTTGTTTACCGTCCACGTAGCAGTAGTAGTTGATTTATGTGATGGGTTAACTGCTGCTAAGGAAAAGAACAGGAGGCAGAGCTGGAAGTAGCAGAGATGAAGATCTGTGGGTGTGACCAGGATGGACAGGATCAGGAATGAGTACATCAGAGGGACAGCACATGTTAGAGGTTTCTGAAATAAAGTGAGAGACGCCAGACTGAGATGGTTTGGACATGTCCAGAGGAGAGATAGTGAATATATTGGTAGAAGGATGCTGAGTTTTGAACTGCCAGGCAGGGGACAGAGAAGAAGACCAAAGAGGAGGTTTATGGATATAGTGAAAGAGGACATGAAAGTAGTCGGCGTGAAAGAAGAGGATGCAGAAGACAGGGTTGGATGGAGGCAACGATGAAAAAAATTGAAAAATAGTAGATTATGGGACATTTGGAATGGCTGGGGTCAGAGTTCAGTTTACTACGCAGACAGTAAATGAATGTAAGGTCTTTGGTTCGTAGCCAAAGTGATTGGTTGTCTCCAGTATCTTTTGTGGGAGGTCCAGACCGATCAAGATGCTTGGGATTTGCAAGATTTTCTCATCCCGGTCACTCATCGTCACATGAATGTGGCACGGATGCAAAAAGGAGAGTTCTCACAGAGATGAGGCACGGCAGCTTTTCCCAGAGCCCCTCGACCCTCCACAGGCCGCCTCCGCTGCCAAGAGAGGTTCCAGGTGGTCTCCCGGCAGCGTTTGATCCTCGCCAGCCTGTAAACTTTGGACAGATCAGCCATCCTAATCGCTTGTGTTTCTGGGAGGAAACAGTCGTGCCTCACTTCCCTTACAAGGCATGACCTCAGCAGTGGCAGCTCGCGGCCCTGCCAAAGCGCCTCTCTGTGGTCCTTATCTAATTGAAGGGGCAGCAGATAGAAGACCCTGAGGACAAGCCGCCTCGCTGAGACGGCAGCAGAGGGGGAGGGAGGGCCTGGCGAACACTGGGTCCATTCAATTGGAAAGAGTAGTTGGCGGGAGGCCCGAACTTTTAACTTGCTGTTTACATTATTGACAATGAACACACACCGTGTTGGCTTGTTAAGATGTCATTTAACCCATCGAGGCACCAAGGCTCTGGCTATATTCTTATCTGAATAATAAGCAATAATTCAGTGGCTATGACCTTGCTCTACTGTACATCCACGCACAGCAAAACCAAAGTATTTTCGGGTTCATGGCTTTGTTTCTCATGAATGAAATGGTTTCCACCAGCAACAACGACACTTTTCCTCTGTTGGACCCATAAAGTTGGCTCATGTGGCATAACGTGTGGCATGAATGACGTTTTTCTGTACCTTCTGAGCGAATTTCTGCTAAAACTAGTGGCCAAGCATTTGGGAGGTTGTGTCTCATCTCTATTGTTTCTAAACAGTTGAGGTGGGCAATACAGCAAATTTTGATATCGATCCGATAATTTCCAGACTGTTTTTCGTTCATTTTTTTCCTTTCTTAACTTATGACCAAAAAAACTTCAGTTCCCATGATGAGACAGAAAGTAGTGCATTTCCGCAATATAAGTTAACATTGTATGTTTTGTAGTCTTATGCAGCAATTGTGTTTTGATCTGATAAATTTGAAGTAAGTTTGATCAAGTGTAGAATTACTACAGCTTCTGCTTGGACTGCTTTGACCGCGGCAGATGTCTCATGTCTCACTGAAGCTAGAGTCCGAGTAGGATTGCAACGTTTATAGTGTGTGTTTCTGTGTAAATATTACCTTGATACTACATGGACAGCGGAGGATTATGGACAAGTGCGACCTGTAAGTGTACAATTTTTTCCATCCATCTTCCTTCACATCCTATCTCTTAGGGTGAGTCCTGCCATCCTATGGAGAAAACTCATTTCGCTTGAATCTCTAGCCTCTAACACGGAAAATTGCACGGCACATCCGACTCAGAACTTTCAAAGACTCACGACGGAGTGAGAAGAGACAGCGTAGTGACAGTAGAAAGTCGTCCCTCATTTATCACGATTAATTGGTTCCAGACTCGACCATGATAAGTGAATTTCCATGAAGTAGGATTCAATATTAATAAATAGGATATTTTGTAATTATGGCATTAAAAACCAGTTTACAACATTTTAATTCATTTTTTAAACATCATTAGAGCCCTGCAGACATAAAATAACATCCCTATACTCACATTTACATTTGTATTATCAAATAAAGTAGATATAATCAGAGAAATTGAGACATAAATAACATAACATATACTCATGCATTAGCAGTTCCTTGTTGTTTTATTCTGGACAGCGCACTACCTGCAGTGGCTGTTGTCACATCAATGTATTGTAATGGCGGTTTTAAACTTGTATTACCCAAAATAGAAGACATAATACGATTAAATGGTAATGTTGTGTGTGTCACGGTAAATGTGTTCCCTAGCGGACCTTAGTGGAGGAAGGACGGATGCGTAAAGAACAGGAAGGGATGTCAGAGATTCGGTGTCGAGTTTTAGCTTGTTATTATTGTGATTATTATGTTATTGTTATTATTATAACTGTTGTGAGATATTTTAAAACTTTTTCTGGCAATCAAGTCTGGCCCTTGGCTCACCAAACGGCGCCCAATGGCCAACGCAGAATACTAAATCCACAATTGAAATGCTTCTTCTGCCTTGTATTTGTATTTTAGTTCATTTAGTTCATTCGTTTGGCCATTTTTGTGCTTAAAAATGTTTATTTTAAGCAAATCTAATGTAGAATTTGCTGAAATATGCACATTTTTACTAATAACAGGCTGTATTCAACCATGAAAGGCCGTTGATTCAATATTTGGTGTGTGAAGGTGTGATGTATGAACTTCCATACATAAGCATAAGCCAGCTGGAGCCACAGCAGAAGGATACAAGAGCCGCATGCGGGTTGCTGACTCCTCCCCTATACTTTCACAATGTAAAACTCTGCTAGCACATGTGCAGATGTCCAATATTACATTTGTTATCGTTTTTGAGCCTTCACGTTTACTTTTCAGGCTTTCACGAGCGCCCTGTGTTGATGCCTGGTTGCCGTGGAGATGAGCTCAGCGCCGCGCTTTATTGTTACACAGACCTGTAACGTTGTTCCATTAACGTCATTTTACATTACGACTGTTTATGCTATTCACACCATTTCTCGAAGCCTTTTGTCATTCCTATCAAGCAAAACCAAAATCTGAATCCAAGTTCACCTGGAGGACTCGCTGAAGGTCTGATCCATATTGAAATGTTTTCTTTTCCCAGAGCTGGCCCACAGTGGGATCACGATCATGCGCTCTGCAGGCCATTAAGGACACATTTCCTCTTGCTCACAATGCATACAGAATTGTGATCAGCTTGCTTTTGGCGTTGTCACTCGTTAACAATCTTGAGGGTCTTTAGTTTGCCATAAAAGTTGAGGATGGGTTTGCTTTTAGAGAGCAATAAAAAAAGAAATTCTCTGCAGCTGGGGTATGCAAAGTCTGGCTCGGGGGCCTTCTTTTTTTACTGGCCATATATATACAGTAGTGTTCAAAATAATAGGAGTGCAATGTGACTGACCAGATATATCACTGTTATTAGTGTACTTTTGCTACATGGCAAACAAGTTACCAGTAGGTTCAGCAGATTCTCAGAAAACAAGATCCAGCATTCATGATATGCACGCTCTTAAGGCTGTCCAATTTGGCCATTAGTTGAAAGGGGTGTGTTATGTGTCTGCTATTGAATTTACAAACTCAAAACTATTTTGTACAAATGTTTTTTTGCTAGGATTTGGCAATCCTGTGAATGACTAAACTAATATTTAGTTTTTTATAACTGCTTCACATCTGTGTGGCATGGACTCAACCAACTTGTGGCACCTTTCAGCAGTTATTCCACTCCAACATTCTTTAACAGCATTTTCCACAATTCATTAACATTTATAGGTTGTGCTTCAAACACAGCATTTTTGATGTCACCCCACAAGCTCTCCATTGGATTAAGCTCTGGGGATTGGGTTGGCCACTCCATAACATAAAAACATAAGAAGATTTTGCTGGTTTACTAGTGTGTTGGGGGTCATTGTCTGGTAGAAGCAGCCATTTCATGGACATGTCCTCCTCATCATAAGGCAACATGACCTCTTCAAGTATTCTGACATATGCAAACTGATCCATGATCCCTGCTATGGGATAAATAGGCCCAACACCATAGAAGGAGAAACATGCCCATATCATGATGCTTTACTGTCTTCACTGTGTACTGTGGTTTCAATTCAGAGTTTGGGGGTTGTCTCACCCTTGGCCCCAAAAAGAACAATTTTACTCTCATCAGTTCCTCCATTTCTCTTTAGGTTAGTTGATGTGCTCTTTGGCAAATTGTAACCTCTTCGGCACATGGCTTTTTTTTTTAACAGAGGGACGTTGCGGGGGATTCTTGCAAATAGATAAGCTTCACACAGATGTCTTCTAATGATCACAGCACTTACAGGTAACTCTAGACTGTCTGTGATCGTCCTGGAGCTGAACATTGGCTGAGCCTTTGCCATTTTGGTTATTCTTCCATCCATTTTGTCAGTTGTCTTCTGTTTTCTGCCACGTGTCCATGGTTTTGCTCTCCATTATAAAGGTTTAGAGATCATTTTAGATGAACAGCTAATTGTTTTCCTCTCTCCAAACAACTTTTCAATCAAAGTACGCTGTTCGTCTGAACAATGTCTTGAACGACCCATTTTCCTCAGGTTTTCAAAAAAAATGCATGTTCAACAAGTGCTGGTTTGATCCTTAAATAGGGGCCACCCGATTCACACCTGTATATTCGCTAAATTGATCACTAATTGAATGTCAAACTGCTAGTTTTTAATGCACCCCTTTCAACTAATTGCCCAATTGCACAGCCTTAAGAGCGTGCATATCATGAATGCTGGATATTGTTTGTTTTCTGAGAATCTACTGCACCTACTGGTAACTTGTTTGCCATATACAATAAAAATAAAGTAATAGCAGTGATCCCCTCCGTGAATCACCACCTTACCGCGGTGGAGGGGTTTGAGTACCCAAGTGATCCTAGGAGCTATGTTGTCAGGGACTTTATGCCCCTGGTAGGGTCTCCCAAAGCAAACAGGTTCTAGGTGACGAGCCAGACTAAGAGTGATTCAGAAGACCCGTATGAAAAAAAAAGAGGAGTGACCGCACCTTGCCCGGACGTGGAAAACCATGGCCTCACCGTGGAGCCAGGCCTGGGGGAGGGGCTCGCAGGCGAGCGCCTGGTGGTCAGGTCTTTACCCGTGTGGCCTGGCCGGGCCTAGCCCGAAGAAGCCACACGGGAACTTCCCCCCGCAGACCCACCACCTGCAGGGGCAAGCATAAGGGTCTGGTGCTGTGTGATTTGGGCAGTGGTCGAGGGCGGATGTCCGGGCGACCTGGTCTTCGGCGGCCAAATCTGGTTCTTGGGACATGGAATGTCACTTCTCTGGTGGGGAAGGAGCCCGAGCTTGTGGAAGAGGCGGATAGATTCCGACTAGATATAGTCGGACTCACCTCAACCCACAGTTTGGGCTCTGGAACCAAATTCCTTGAGAGGGGCTGGACCTTGTT
>QODF01000041.1:2302926-2321976 GCA_024372805.1 Oostethus manadensis
CTAACATGCATGTTTTTGGAGTGTGGGAGGAAACCGGAGTACCCGGAGAAAACCCACACACGCACGGGGAGAACATGCAAACTCCAACAGAGACTCGAACCCTGAACCTCCTGACTATGAGGCCAACATGCCACCCATCCCTGTAATTTTTTGACTTTATTCTCTTAACATTATAACTTTTTTCCGCAAACCTCAATTTCTGAAAATGACAACTTTGTTGTTTTGTTTGCTTCTCATAATATTTCCACTATCAAAATATTTCACTTTTTCTTTAAAAAAAAAAAAAATCAAGATTATGGTACTAAAATGTTTTTTATAATCATACTAACACATCATTCTTCCCCCCAACTTTTTTTCGTGACATTCCAGCTTTCAGCTTCATATGTTGAATTTGTTATTGTAAAATTACTGCAGATTTTTCCATTTACGCTACTGTTTTTTCAGTTTTCTTGTTAGATTTTATTTCAGAATGTGCCACAGGCCAATGAAAAAAAAAGCCCCAGGCCGCACTTTGGTCACCCCCATTATAAAGCATTAACAACCACGTTAATAACCAATTTATATAGCATCCATAAGGCCGCCCTTATTGTGAAGCTGATAATAGTTTTTTTGACAAGATAGTAAAGACATACAAGATGTATAGATGATGATGATGATGATTGTGGCGATAACTAATTGTGTGAGCAAAAGCAAACATTCAAAATGCAGTTACAGCATTAAAACTGTAAGGACGATAACCTGCACTGCATCAGAGTCCCACCTCTTAAAAAGGATGATCATCATGTGTCTTAAAACATTAAGGCACTACAGAAACAGTAAAGCTTTGTGGTGGTCCGTACAATACCGTTTTTGGCATTCATTTGCCTGATTTTACCTTGCTGGGTAAAGACTTTGGCTTCAGGTAAAAAGGCTGTGACACAAGTGGAAGGAGGAGTTGGGGGGGCTCCTTATAGGCTGTTGTGGCAGTCGCGGCACAGGATACGCTCCCCGTTGGGGAAGAAGCCGGCACCCACCAGCGACACGGAGCACTGGGAGCAGGTGAAGCACGGCTGATGCCACTGGCGGTCCTCGAACGAGATGTACTTCCCCCCGCCAAAACCTGGCCAGCATGATGAGAAGAGCAGCTATCACAATTGATCTTAACGCACTTATATTTAACGATATTATATATACAAATATACCACAATACCAATATTAAGAACGATGATTACTAACAATAATATTAGTAACCCTAGCGATTACATGTTTTTATCCATTTTTAATTTATTGGTACTTTTTAAATATTTAATAATTTAAAAATGTTATTTTATTATATTTTCACAGACTGTTTTTGATGTCTTTGTTTTTTATGTTTTTTGATGGTTTTATTTACTTTTATACACGCAATCAAAATACGTTTGATTTAAACACTGCTTTTTGTGTTATTTGTGTTGTCACTGACTAATATTTACATTTGTTTGATGATCTGAAGCAATAAAGTGACAAACATGCAAAAAGAATAAATCAGCAAGATCTCACACACACATATTTATACACACATATTCATTATAAATCATATACAAATAAAGATATGATAAAATACAATAATATAATGTAAAATATAATATTGTATAATATATGTAATATTATATGTAATATACATTATTACATTAATTTAAATTTTATAATATAATGATCATTGAAGTAGATATATGTATAATATCAATATAAAAATAAATAATATACTTTTAAACACCATAAGTGTTTGAATCAGTAATTGTTGAGACATGATGTTGGGTTAGATAAGTTCCGCTTCTTCCTACTCCTTTTCAGACTCTTATTGGATGTTGAACTGCTCGAGTAACATGACCATGAGGTCTTCCCTAATAAGTCGTTAAGCGTGTAATAAAACCATGAGCATGGCCACAATCATCTTGCCTGTGATTGGTTTGGTGCAGGCCTCGCACTTCTTGGCGTAGAGGCTGCCGAAGCACTTGAGGCAGTACGGGCTGTCGTCCCGCGAGGTGAAGTGCTGGCCGGCCAGCTGCGTTTTACAGTTGCTGCACACGAAACACTCTTTGTGCCACGGCTCGTCCCGGTAGGTCACGCCACCTTTTGCCAGGGTCTGGAGGGATGAAGGTAAACGTTGCCCAAGTCTCAACCAATCAGTGTCATTGATTCTGACAGGGAAGGTACAGTACTGGTTCAGACCAAAGCAGAAATGGGTGTTTTAACGTCACATTCCGGTCAATTCAGTTAAAGATTTTTGCCATTCCTCTTTTTAAAGACTCCCAAACTATCACTGGACCTGCTACTGTCCACTGATTGGCCTGCTTTCGTTACAAACATACATTTGTAGAATTCATTCATTCATTCATTTTCTATACCGCTTATCCTCATTAGGGTCACGGGGATGCTGGAGCCTATCCCAGCAGACTTTGGGCGAGAGGCAGGGTACACCCTGGACTGGTTGCCAGTCAATCGCAGGGCCTCAGTAGAATTCTTCACATCAAACTAGGAACCATCCGACCATTTCCACTCACCATTCTGACAAATGAAAGGATTTGTTCTAGCTGTGAAATTGAGCTTTTTCTTGTCAGAGCTTCTTTNCTAACATGCATGTTTTTGGAATGTGGGAGGAAACCGGAGTACCCGGAGAAAACCCACACACGCACGGGGAGAACATGCAAACTCCACACAGAGATGCCCAACGGAGATTTGAACCCAGGTCTTCAAGATCTCCTGACTGTGTGGCCAATGTGCTAACCACTCAGCCACCGTGCGGCACATTTGTAGAATTGAATATGGTTATATAAAAAGGTCTTCAAAGCATTAAAAATAATGCAAACAAATTCACTTTTTTATTACACGGCATGACCAACAATATTATTTGGCTTCTGTGAGTCGGGTCCCTAATGAAAACAACAATCCATACAATAAAAAAACTGGTAACTTAATTAAAATTATTATTCTAATGATTTTATTAGAATTTTGTCACATGCTAACGTGTTACACGCTTGAAATCAAGCTGGTCTGGTGTGTTTGTGTCTTTCACTGACTTTTTTACAGCGAGTGCAGCGCGGCGCGAACTTGTCCTCGTAGCACGACACGCAGTAGTGCTCGTCCTTCTCGGGGATGAAGGACTTGGAGCCGATGGGCTGCTCGCAGCTGTGGCAGATGAAGCAGCCCTCGTGCCACGTGGACCCCGCGTACTCCAGCTTCCTCGTACCTGGGGGAGGACGGAAAAACACAGGCACTGGATTGGAACACAAAATCATTTGCTGATGTTTGTTTTGCGGCCATTTCACAGGACGGCGCGAATAATGCGCTAGACGTGCACAGATGCATAAAAAGCTAGTTTGATTTATTGGTAATTTCTTTGAAATCATAACACCGCAAACCCCACATTGGGCTACCGCTCTTGGAAACTGGCGACAGGCCGTATAGGATGGATTCATGCAATTTTCCCTCTCTGTGTCACTGAATTATCCATCTTACCACTTTTTTTCATTTTACTGTATCTGCTGGGTTGTTCAGTGATGACTCTGCGGTTTTTGGGGGGCCAGATCTACTTTCTGTGCAACTGCAGACGGAGGATTCAGGACTGGAACTCATGCATGGACTCATGCATGGAAAACTCGCACGCGTTACAGTATTACAATAATGGAAAAAACAACCAACACCACGATGCAGAATGGAATGCAATCCAGTACACAAACTGTATCTAGAATTCAGTCTTTTTCTCCAAAACACTATCCGTTCAGTGACGCTGTTTGAGTTCCAATTTCAAAATTCCCATAAGAAATAATGTCAAGTGAATTCCCCCCCCCCCAAAAAAAAAACAAAAAAAACAAAAAAACAGAATTTGTTTTTTGAGACACAAGACACAGAAGACATAATGGAGTATAAGAGTAAGTTGTGGAATAAAAACAAAAAAAATCTAACTACTAATCCTAGTGGGGTTTAACAGCAACTTTTTTCCCTGCCTCAATGAAGAGTTGTAATACCTCTGATTACTGTTCTATGGTTATCATCACACTTTAACTCTTTTGGTACTCTTCATTGGCAGCATTGAAAAATATTCAGTATTGTATTGCTCCTCATGTACTGAGCAGCCGGATACTTTCCTTTGTTGTGGTAAAACGGATTTAGTGTTCTATGGTTATATGTTGGTGGCATGGATGTAATTCTCACCTCATTCCCCTTTTTCCTATACTACAACTAAAGTTGGATTCATTTCCTGCTCTATGGCTATCAGCACACTGTTACTCTTTGCCATCATTGGTTCCCTTTCTGTAGCAGCATAAAAATATATTTTTTAAAACATATTTAATGAATTGTATAAGCAAATATGATTTTTTTACACTTGTGTGAGTTTAAAAAGTTTTTATATTAACTTATTTGTACGACAGTTCATGCCTGAAAGACAACCTCAACAAAGGTACTCTGAAGGCCACGGTTTGTCTCCAAAAGAGGAGTTTTTCTTTGCTATTTTGTGCATCCAAACCAGAACCCCATGGTGTTCCAACAGCCGTATACCCACACTCACCCGGCATGACAATCTTGTCGCAGGCGACGCATTTGGAGGAGAACTCGTTGCAGTAGCAGTCATTGCAGAGCAGCGCGTCCTCCTGGTTGGTGAAGGGCTCGTCCGCCAGGGAGCGGTCGCAGCGGAAACAGCGGAAGCAGTGCTCGTGGTAGTGCCTGTCCTCGTAGAACAGCTCCTGGTGGAGCAGGAACAGGATGCGTGGGTCCCACTGGTACCACTTTACAACAAGGGCTAACCTCATAAAAAGTGTATAAATAATCTTATGTGAGCCGCTACCATTCAGGCGCGGCAATAGGGAGTCTTGTTGTGTCGGTTAACCTTTCCTGCTACTGTTGCAATCGGGCCAAGCAGTTAAAGCGGCCCAACATGGGCTCACTATCTGGCAAGCATTACGGTTCTGATGCCGTGTGTGTGCCTCGGTTTCTTTTGCCAAGAAAATGCAAGTGACTCAAAATGTTTCACAATAAAGCATGTGGCATCTCGCTCTTCTTTTGTGGCTTGCTAGAATGAAAAGAGGAGGGAGGTTTGGCGTATGGACAAGTAAGGCAAACAGCGCAATAAACACAACGTGGAGCAAATCACACATTTGTTGTTGTTGTGTGGGCAGTAAAGGTCCCCCATTATGCAAAAGTGACTTTTTACTTATGTTCTAACAAAATTCAGAATTTAATTGAGAATGACCTGGAATTTGAATTGCAGTTGCGGACAGGAAGCAAAATTGCAATTAAAATTCAAAATACAGGAAGTAGAATTAAAATTCCATGAAATTCAGAAGAATTCATGATGCATAATTATGGTTTATGTAACAATGAAGCTTTACACCCCTCCGTGAATCACCACCTTACCGCAGTGGAGGGGTTTGAGTGCCCGAGTGATCCTAGGAGCTATGTTGTCAGGGGCTTTATGCCCCTGGTAGGGTCTCCCATGGCAAACAGGTTCTAGGTGACGAGCCAGACTAAGAGTGATTCAGAAGACCCCTATGAAGAATATCAAGAGGAATGACCGCACCTCGTCCGGACGTTGGATACCAGGGCCTCACCCTGGAGCCAGGCCTGGGGGAGGGGCTCGCAGGCGAGCGCCTGGTGGCCAGGTCTTCACCCGTGGGACCTGGCCGGGCCTAGCCCGAAGAACCCACACAGGAACTCCCCCCCGCAGACCCACCACCTGCAGGGGCAAGCATAAGGGTCCGGTGCTGCTTGATTTGGGCAGTGGTCGAGGGCGGGTGTCCGGGCGACCTGGTCTTCGGCGGCCAAATCTGGTTCTTGGGACGAGGAATGTCACTTCTCTGGTGGGGAAGGAGCCCGAGCTTGTGGAAGAGGCGGAGGCAGAGCTTCGCCTGCATCTCGAGGGAGGCCCGGGATATTGAGTCCGAATGGGCCGTATTCCGTGCCTCTATTGCTGGGGCATCCAGTTGTAGTTGCGGCCGCAAGGTGGTCGGTTGCCAGTCGTGGTGGCAAGCCCCGAACCTGATGGTGGACACCGGGGGTTAGGGCTGCTGTCAAGCTGAAAAAGGAGTCCTATCAAGCATGGATGGCTTGCGGGACTCCCGAAGCAGCTGACAGGTACCGGCAGGCCAAGCGGCACGCGGCTTCAGCGGTGGTCAAGGCAAAAACTCGGGCGTGGGAGGAGTTCGGTGAGGTTATGGGGCCTGACTTTCGGTCGGCCTCGAAGAGGTTCTGGCAAACCGTCCGACACCTCAGAAAGGGGAAGCAGCCCCCAGTTCACACTGTTTACAGTGCGGAAGGGGCTTGCTGACCTCGACTGTGGATATAGTTGGTCGGTGGAAGGAATACTTCGAGGCCCTTCTCAATCCCACTGACATGCCTTCCGTAGAGGAAGCAGAGTCTGAGGACTAAAGCCCGCGACAAACATAGCTCCTAGGATCACTCGGGCACTCAAACCCCTACACCACGATAAGGTGGTGATTCACGGAGGGGCAGGGTAAGGAGCTCAGCCATCCGGGAGGATCTCAGAGTAGAGCCGCTGCTCCTTCACATCGAGAGGAGCCAGTTGAGGTGGCTCGGGCATCTAGTCCGGATGCCTCCCGGGTGCCTCCCTGGTGAGGTGTTTCGGGCAGGCCCAGCCGGGAGAAGGGCCTGGGGAAGATCTAGGACACGCTGGAAGGACTATGTCTTACAGCTGGCCTGGGAATGCCTTGGTGTCCTCCCGGTGGAGCTGGAAGGGGTCGCTGGGGACCGGGAAGTCTGGACTTCCCTACTGAAGCTGCTGCCCCCGCAACCCGGACCCGGACAAGCGGAGGAAAATGGATGGATGGATGGTTGATGGTCCTTGAATGCACCTTTTACCCTTCTCCCATTCCCAGTTAGGCTACTAATACTACACTGTATTTTTACCCTTTTTCTTTTACCTCATATTTGCTTCCAAATGCTGATACTATGTGGGAATGCATAAAGGTAATATTTGATGACCTTATTGAGTTCTAACGTGCACATTTGTGTGGAGCACCTCCCTGAAAGACAAAGTAGTCCTGCAAAACCAGACTGGTGGATGGTGGCTGTGTATTCATTTGTCCTTTTAATTTGATGTTGTTCCTGTCAATAGTTTTACACAACTCTTAATAAATAAGGTCAGTAAGATCGCTATAATGTATGTATGCTTTACTGAGGTGTTATAATCTTTCCCGGTGGCTAGATACTTCTATTAGCTGGCTAGCACGGTTAATGCTATTTACAGCCACCGTCGTCACATTGGCAGCCCACAAATTTTAGCTCACAGTTTAACGCAAAAATCAGCGGAACGAGGGCTCGCATCACAAAAACAATTGTTAGTTGGCGCACTCGTATGCCAAGGTACCACTACATATGAGAATAATTTATACGTCATACATTACCTGCACTGGTCCAGTCTTCATATGACATAATCTGTGACAATTCCAATCACAGCGACAGAAGACACAAAGAACTTTGGTCTTGTTGTGATAGTCATCTGCCAGGGCTTTGAAGATAAATTGACATCAAAACACCCTCATCTTTGTCCATTTCTGCTCCATATTTGTTCCCACTTGTGTCCAGACAATCCATACCAGCACTGCCTCAAACTACGGTGTGGGTCGAGGGTCAAACCGGACGGGTGCATGTTATAGCACGTCAAAAAATTTACTTAACGCGTTAATATGACAGCCCTAATAATTATAAATAATTGAAGGCAGGAACTGGTTTATACCTTTGTAATAACAACAAAGTGCAAAATAAAAAAATATATATTATAATATATATATATATATTATATAAGAACATCTGTCATTGTTCATTTCGGTGAACCAGTTCCCACAACATATTGGAAACCACAGCACAACCTGCAATAACTACAGTGCTCCAGTTCGCAGCTCCAAAAAGACAACCTCAAATTTCAAACGGCACCCCCAAGTAAGTAAGTTTGTTATGTAAATTACATTTTCAAGGAAAAGAAAAAAAGGCAGGCTTCGCTACACGTCGTAAAAGTACAGCCTGGACCTCTGTCAAGCATTTGTCAGACCGTGGGAACTGTAAGTTTGATGTTGCTGTTAAAACGTGAGCGTAATGTTAGCGCTGTAGCACATACAGCTGTGCCAGTTTTGCTAACATTTGCCTCTTCTCCCACGCCTTCCTTCCACGTTGTTGTATGTGATCTATTAAGTTGAACATGTACTTCATTTATCACGTGCGTGCCTTAAGTGTTCTGATAATGCAAATCACTCAGTCCTTAACGGTCCACTTCATGTTAGTGACCCGGTAAGGCCAGATCATGTTTGAACTTGATCGCAGAGACTTAGCTTGCTAAATTAGCCTTTAAATACTTTGTTTGGTGAATGTTATCGCTGTAATTGTACGCAATGGGGTCACCGTGTGCAGGCATGACATCACAGTGTAAATGTTTTTACTGTCGTACCCTGGCGTCATGGCCGATCAGCTCCTTGCACTCGTCGCACGTGTTGGAGAAGAGGCTGTCGTAGCAGGGGATGCAGTAGGGGCTGTCGTCCGACTGGATGTACTTGCGGCCGTAGAGGGACTCCTTGCAGTTGTCGCAGTCGAAGCGGTCGGCCATTGTGGGTATTTTGTTTATACGCCTGCAGATGCAAAGAGGCGAGACGGTCTTTCAAATGTTCTGACAACTGATATAAGACATAAAAGAGCGCTGACATAATAAAGAAAAAGGAGAGCAACGTACAAATCCTGTGTGAAGAAACAATACTTGAGGTGTTAACAAAGGCGGGAACTTGTGTCTCATTGATTGATTAGGATTGACAAATTTAATTTAATTACATCACAGAAATGTACTGCTACTATTTTTTTAAATAATATTTTAAAACAACGTTCTGAGTATATTACAATAATTATGTACTTAAAAATATGCTTTTCTTTTGTTACATTTAATTCTAACATCATAATATGAATATAATGCTATGTTTCTAATAATAGTATTATATATATATATGCTCTATTACTGACAAAATCTGCTGCTATTTATTGCTGCTTATTACAATCCTTTTTTGTTGCTTTTTGTTGAGTTTTATGTATTATTTTTTAACAATATCTGTAATTATTTTAAAAAGAATATACTTTTAGTCCATTATATATACGGATATTTATAACTTCATTACCATCCATCCATCCATTTTCTATACCGCTTATCCTCATTAGGGTCACGGGGATGCTGGAGCCTATCCCAGCAGACTTTGGGCGAGAGGCGGGGTACACCCTGGACTGGTCGCCAGTCAATCGCAGGGCACATATAGACAAACAAACATTCACACTCACATTCATACCTTTGGACAATTTAGAGTCACCAATTAAGCTAACATGCATGTTTTTGGAATGTGGGAGGAAACCGGAGTACCCGGAGAAAACCCACACACGCACGGGGAGAACATGCAAACTCCACACAGAGATGCCCAACGGAGATTTGAACCCAGGTCTTCCAGATCTCCTGACTGTGTGGCCAATGTGCTAACCACTCAGCCACCGTGCGGCCCATAACTTCATTACATTGACTATAAATATTATCACAATGGTTTTAGTCACATGTTAACATGTTACATGCTCGAAATAAACTGGGAGAAGTCCCACGGTTCTACTGCTGTGTGGTGCCTTCAGGTGCATCCTTTTTGACTTAAGTTTACGTTATGAAATATCATTCCTGTCCATTTAAAGTGTATTATATATTCTCTTTTTACATTTGAGAAGTAAAAATACAATTAAAATGACTTTCTCCCTCTTCGGTTACACAGACATGGTCTGCAAAAGACTAATAATATGTTCTAAAAGTCTTGAGTTGTGTTCAAATGAAACAGAAAGTGGCAAAAAAAAAAGACAATCCACGTTGACAAACACACTTCTCCCTTTTCCTTCTGCCCTAAAGACATCATCAACACTCAGGAATAACTCAGTAATGTGATCAGAGCGGGGACCACCAACCAGATACACTGCAAAGCCCGTCCTGTCAGCGTTTAAGTGTAAGCACTCACACAGAAGCGACGTGTGTTTTGTCTGAAAACACGGCGATCGTACACTTGGCACACAATGACGAGGCCGAACAATGGTGTAAGAAGAGTGTGGCGACAGTATCAGGTTGACTAAACACTACAGCACGACTGGAACAGAGCCTGGCGATAAGTGACGCAGACCCTCTGGCAGGATGCGATGGCTTGGCCGCTCATTCCCCCCGCAGCAGCGTTAACCACTTAACGACGTTTAAGATCAAAGGAGGGCCCGTCGTCATTGCTCACGAGAAATGCACACGCACGCAACCTGAACGCGTCGCGTTGTCGATGCATTCGCTCCTCCTGCCAGTTGGAATAATCTACGGCGCGGAATCGACAAAATCAGAGCCAAGGCACGCTTGCTCATGAACGAGCACATGTGCACGGACGGATGTGGCGGTGTCAAGTAAACAATGGGATCCATTATTAGTTATTCATGGAGGCCGCCACCTTGCACAATGGAAATAAGCAGAAAGATGAAAAGTCACCCACATTATCTAAGACCAAGGTAGGCTCACTCACACACAGAGTACATGGAGGGAACATAAAAGTGTCAAATGATCAAGTCAATCCTTCCTCCTGCATGTTATGAATGTAACCTGCAACCATGTACAATAGAAATAAACAAAAAGATCTGAAATACCAGCTACTAGCCACTACAATACGATCCTTTCTGCCGTCAGTTATTAACAAAAACAGCCTCCTTGCATAATAGAAATAAACAAAGATTTGAAATAATGCACAACTTCAAAGCTAACGGTGCATTTGCTCGTGTACTAGCACGTTAACATAGACGCGGTAATCAATACGATCCTTCCTCTAGCCAGTTATTAATGGAAACTGCCACCTTGCACAATGGAAATGAGCAGAAAGCTCTAAAATAATGCACAACTTCAAAGCTAACGGTACATTTGCTCACATACTAGCACGTAACTCAGACACGTTAATCAATACGATCCTTCCTGCAGCCTTTTATTAGGGACAACCGTCACCTTGCATAATAACAACCTATTAATAATTTATCAAATGCAGAAAAAATGGTCCACGCCACAAAGTCAACTTTTGAGGATCTTTGTACTTTGTTTTCATTGTTCTAAATATCTGGTTTGCATGTCATTTTAAACTGGCTAACATGACTATTCTGTGTCGGTTTATAGACACAATGCATGATAGCGGCCATCTGGAGCGGAAACGCCAGCAAGAGCAGTTGGGGTCTGCGTACCTGGGCAATGTTAGTCAAGGTTTTGATTTTCATCTTTTGTTTATCAATTCCTGTACATTTGACACGTCATCTACTTCTCATAAAAATTCCAGCCGCTCTGTCACCGACCCACGAAACGGTGACGTCAAGATTGATCGACACAATATTACGATGAAACTGAACAGTGGGTTGCCGACACTGCCGGGTACGGCAGGCATGTGCTTGTCGGGTATGAAAACAACAAAAAGGCATGACTCTCTGACCGTGGAAATATGCGCTGACAAATTGTTAGCTGTCAATTTTTCTGCACATGTAGAAAACACAACCGACGGAACATTTCCGGACAGGAGGACACGAACGTATAGCCACATTAGCTACGGTGCAAACATTACACTTAGATTCCACCATCAACATTATACTAGGTTAGCCTATTCGCAAAAGAAAAACAAAGTTATCAAAAATACAGCCCCCCTGTGTCTGTAGTTGGCAGAGCTTTATTTTAAGATGTGTAGCAAAGCCTGCTGTTTTGCTTACAAAACGCTTAGAAAGTACACTTGGTGGGTTTATCTAGCTGGGGAAGGAGGTTTTGTCACAAAAAGTTTCCAAAGCGCCTGTTTGAGCACTTCTTGTCTCAAAAATAATATTTTTGGGGCTCATAAACCGTCTCTCACGACACCAAACAACATTAAAAAGTCTCTTTTGCGTAACGGGGGCCGTTTGCTAATAAGGCTACATTGTGTGTATCTGGAAGGAAGTATCTTAGAAGGTCTGACCATCTGAACAACAAGCTGACACCCACATACCTGGAAAGGATCATCAAGGCTAGTCCCGAGATTGGATTATTTCCTCATGAGAGCGCTTTCATAAAGCCTTGGCTTGTTTTTATGGTCTTGGGAGAGATGTGGGTTTGAGCAAGAATAACTAACAATCATGTAAGATTAAGTATCAGTGAACTCACTCCAGCACAGATGGGAGCGTTATACCCCGAGATCCAAAAGCCTGATACATAAATATGTATTACTTCAGAAAACAAAAGAGCTTGTTGTGGCCTCAGGGGTCATGTAGTGTTTCCATTTCAGAGTATCACGGCTGGTGTGGCCAACGCGGGGGTTAAATCAACTCCTGATGGCACGGGAGTCCAAAAACGAGAATTGGGTGGGGGAGGGTGCATGACTTTAGTGCGCTGACCCCTGAGGACACGCGAGGCCCAAGACGTGACTGCGAGGAGAGAAGGATCTGGGTCAGATGGAATTCCGGATTCCAGGCCTCACAGGGCCTTGGATGGACTACTGTACGGTAATGGTCCCGTTTATTTTTAACATGCTTTACAAAGTTACAGTGAAGTACGTCACATGAGCACAATTCATCTAGTCAGAAAAGTAGTAGGAAGAAGCGGAGTTGATTTTTGGATTCCTACTACTAAGCCAAAAATGTTAACAAAAAAACACTTTGTAATGCATATAAATGACAAACGAAAGCAACTGTCTTGGCTCCATCGTGGTTTATATTGCAGCAGTGATCAGAAGAAAAGCAGAGACTTGTGGCGTAGCTGTGTTAGTTAGCAAGGAACTATAGTCAACCACTGATCATAGACGGGCGACAGAGCTGACCTCTGGTGTCTGGTTAGTATCTCTAATTTGTTCCAGAAGGTCAAAAACCAAAACGGCCCAATAGACAGATTAACGCAACGTTTTGATCTTGAAATGGTTGAGAAGTGCGGAGGTAGTAAGATCTTCCCGACAAAGCTCCACCTCCGTCCAGTTCAGTGACTCAGAACCTTGGAGTAGGTTCGGGAAGGTTGCTAAATACCACATCTGTGACTG
This sequence comes from Oostethus manadensis, assembly GCA_024372805.1. NCBI lineage: Eukaryota > Metazoa > Chordata > Actinopteri > Syngnathiformes > Syngnathidae > Oostethus > Oostethus manadensis. Next base: position 2,315,958 of record QODF01000041.1, read on the forward strand.
GATTTCAAGCAAATCACAAGTTGCCCAGTCAGGATGAAGGACATGATGCAGAGTTTAATTGCTAGAGTATTGCACCACCAAATGGAGAATTCCATTCTCTGCAGTGATCCCCGTGAGAGTTCATCTGAGACGGAAAGGCAAATATTGAATGCAGATATTTAGCTCAGACATGCTTTTCTTTTCCCTTAAGTGTTTGGACATTGATTAGTTTGCTTATTCACCACATCTGATTGAACTGACTGGGAATACAAGGTCCCAAGAAAGTCACTCACATTAAGAAATTTGACATGAGGAGCTTTGTTGACAAGAGCTTTCGCCTAATTGAATTCCACGAGGCACGCCCGTGCCCCATGTTTTCAGTCTGTGGCCTTTTTTCCTTAAGCACATGTTGCACTTTGGCCTCGCCGCTGCGGCTTCTGGAAACCAAAAAACCCTCGGCGTGTTATTCCTTCCTCGCAACTCTTTAATTTAGCGATGAACCTTGCGACTTCCCGGATTTTATTTGTTTTCAAATATCCGCCTGTGAGATAGACGAGGAATGCCAAGGCCGGGATTAGACTAGTCATCACAATCCTTTCCTAATTGGCAAACAAGGACAAGTTCAGGGCCAACTGGAAGACACTACAAAGGCCACTGGCTGATTCTAGGAAGCGGACTGCACGCTGTTGCTGGGCGACATAGCCACAAGCTGCTGGGGCGGTTCTACAGATGCCCTGTCCGGTCTGGTCTGGTCTTGTCTGGTCTTAATCCCCAGTCCAAACTCTTCTTACGCTCTGCTTGATTCCCAATGCAGAGTGTTTAGTCCCTGCGGGAAGAGGTCCTGGCCCCTCATTCCCCATTTCCTCCTGTCTCCTACAAATAATCAATTTTAGTAAAAAAGTGCTTTATGAGGACGAAACAAAGCTTTTGACATCGCGTTATAACAACACCGAGATCATCTTGACCGCAGGAGGCATGACGGAGCCTTGTGAAAACAAAACGGCTGCACTGCACTGTATCTTTTCTCCTGATTCCAAACAGCAAAGACAGAATGATGAATGGAGATTTTTCTTGACATAGAATAAGTGCCAGTAAGTTACGACAGTGGAACCTTGCGTAGTGTCAATCTGTTCCAGAAGGTCCGAATCAAACCAAAATGTACTCTAAGCAAATCAGTTGTTCCCAGAAAAAATATTGAAAATCCGTTTAGGTATTTTCCGGCTCGCCCGTCTCACAATTTCATTCAGAATTTGGCAGGTCCTGTGACACATATACCAAAATATATATAGATAATTGAACATATGCACATAAAATGAATGATAGAGCAATACCAGACGCTTTTTGTTACTTTCTAATCCACTTCTGCGATGGAGACTATGTGACTGTAAGTAATGTGCAACTATAATTATATGGTACTCGTGTGGACGAAATGCCATATATTAGACAGAGGCATTGTTTAATTAGAACACCATGTGTAGATTGTAGCTGCTGTGTCAGCAACTAACAATTAAATACACACATTGTAATTAAACAATGAAGTTTGGGTGTCAAAATTCGACTGTTTGATATGATTTTGTAAACGGGGATGTGTCCAGGTGTCATGTCACGTAATTGAAGTGTCATCTTTGAGAACATTCTGACATTCAGTACATTTTATTCTATTTATATTGTATTTGTTGGACTAGGAATCTTCCATATGCTTATAACCTGACTCAAATAGCATTGCTTGTCTGGGCATTTGGGTCTCCCCTTCACCGTTTCTGTCCTTCACAGGAGATCATCCATCGTGTTCTCTGTTGCCTCCTATATATATATTTTTTTGTCTTGTCCAGCATCATAACAGCTGAGTGGGAGTCAAGCTGCCTTTAAGTGTTGAGCAAAATTTCTTTGCCAAGGGAGATTTCATAATCCAAATGAGTCTCCCTTGACATTTGACTGCGTTTATTATGAGTTTTGTTGAGACACATTTTGATGCCGGACCTGACCTGAAAAGGGACGGGTGGGGGGATATAAGAAAGGGTGCAGAAGAACCTCACAGACATATTTCAACCATATTATAAACAACCATGATAATCACAATTTCAGCAACAACCAGAACAGTCACAGAGCAAAATGAGCAAAAATACAGGAAAAGAAAGAAACAAAACATAAAATAAATTATATATACATACACATATGTATATACATATACGTACACGCATACATACACATATCCATGCAGTACATACATACAGACATATGTATGTATACATAGATATAATAAAAACAAACATACAATAAACATACAAGTAAAACAACGAGAAAAACAGAACCTCTTGAACAATGACCATCCAAATGACACGTGCAACAAATCTACATTAAATCTACATTACTCTGCAGTGACAGGATAACTGCATCAGAGTGAAACAGAGAACGAGGAGATGCCCGTGGTGAACACAGCCATGCACCCCAAACCACACTCCCTCCAATAGCGAGGGTCCGACCAGGAAGATGCCGGAGCACGGCCCCCCAGCAGGCTCCCTACAGAGGGGAAGGCCCGACCCCGCCACCCCAAGAGGCAACCGCGAGTCCACTCCGAAGAGGTGCAAGGGAGACCCGGCCGGACACCACTCGGCAGCCGAACAAGGGCCACAGGGGGGCACGGACGCCAACCGCCGGAACACCTGCCGGGGGCCGGCCAGCTACGGGCAACAGGGCATCCGCCCGCAAGCCCCGACAGAGGCAGGCGTCCGTAGAGGGCCCATGGGTTTGCCCCCCCAACAGAACCCTGTCCACCCCACCCCCAGTGCTCACACACCCCAGCCCCAGTACCCACACCAAACCCTGTTCCCCCACTCACACATGCCAACACGCACACATCCACACACATTTTCACATATGCACTTGGATGTGCCACCCCCCCAATGCAGCGAGCAGCACCACCGTGAGCTTCCTCGAGACACGGGGCCATACCACTGTACCCGGCCGTCGGGAATCTCACAGCCACAGTCCTGTTGCCTCCTATATTAACTTAACATTTTAGCATGAGTAGTCAGACATTTTCTCCAGAGGGCGTCTGTTCAGGTTGTATTGATTTGTCTTGTTTTGTTCAATTGTACCGCTCATTACTCTCAAAGAACTTGTCTTGTCTCTTGTCTACTTTGGAGTTAGCAGCAGATTTTCACTCGACACACGGTATTTTATTAAGTGTCAGTCTTTGTTTTTCCCCATTCCAGTCTTACAATGCATTGTCAACATGGGAGTGAAAATCTCGACCAATCCAAAACCGGTGTTTAGAAAGAGTACGTTTTTGAGCCGACCTCTTCCAGTAGGCAACTTTTATTTCCTTTTACATGACTTCCATAAAGAGTGACAGAGAAACTCTCACAACAGAGAAGGCAAGGAAACTGAAGCTGGGGGTAAATCAAGGCTTAAAACTTCAAGGCAAGTCCTAAATCACACATGAATGCAAAGGAACGGGGTTCTGGGTTCTGGGATTCAGCGTTTGGATAAACACATACCATCACTTTGCGCTCTTGTCTGCTGCCTGGACATCTTCCAGGCACAGTCAAGCTCCTTGGCTGACTTTTAGCTGGGTAAAAAGTTCAGTGCTGGACACCCGAGTATATCATTTCAGGGCCTAAAGAAATGAAGCATGATGTCAAAGGAAAAAAAAAAAAAACACGTCAGAAACTTGAAATGCGCTTGAATCGGATCCCGATGGAAACGTCCACCGGTCTTATTTACTCCTACGTTTCATGACCGTGGAAGACGTTCCATGTGGTGACAAATGGGAAAAGTCAAGTGCATGGATTGCACCAGAAGATTTTAATGGTTCAGAACGTACGTTTATGACTTGGTGTATATTATTCTTCAGGAGACCGGCGACCTGCTCCTTTTAGGACGACGGCGAGCACTCATTCTGAGGACTAAATGAACATCAGTGTGACATGAACATTCACTTAACGTTGTCAGGTCGCCCAAAACGAAAGTTAGAGCATTAGTCAAATGTTTGGTGTAGGCGTGCTGCTCCCTGCTCCGCACGACTGCAGTCCATTATTTGACAGAACCCACCGGGGATATGAATGAGTTACACATTCATCAACATGGTAATGCTTATTGAAAGCAATGATTTGCACTTTTGTCTTACAGTGTTATGATGAAAGAGCAGCGACCAGAAATTCATGGCCATAGATGACCACAGCATATCCTGACAGGCAACCTACAACGCTACTGTATTTGTATGTACAGTCGTCCCCCGTTTATAACAGCTAATTGGCTCCAGGCTCGGCAGGGTTCACGATATAGGATTCAATGTTAATAAATGGAATTTTTGTTGTACTTAGAACATAGACTATCTCTGCATGCCCTTCTAAATCTGGTTTTAACCCTTGTTAGAGCCCTGTAGACATGAAATTACACCCTTATAGTCACCTTTACGCTCCCATTATTCATTGTTCACACCACATTGGAACTCATATTCAGCAGGGACCCGAGAAGGCCGCAAGCTAGCGAGCTAACAAGCTATCAAACTAACCAGTTAGTCTTGAATGTATTTCTTCTGAACTTAACAAACTTACCACTTCCACACGATATGGGAGGATAGGGATAGGACTTCTATTACTCTGAACTGGATCAATGACCTGTTTGGTGTTGAGGCTCATAACTCCTCCCCTGAGAAAAATCTTGGGACTAGAATGGTTTTAGGACCAGACGCTGAAACCTAAAACCCGTTATTGTCGCTGAGCGTTTAAACAGGGCCTGGCGTGGGAGTGGGAGGTGACAGAGGGATCACATGAGGGCCACCATCGTAAACAAACGAGAAGAAAATGACTGCCTGCAGCCGGAAAACCCCCACCACAGCCTTTGTACTGTGTTCTAATGAAGACCTCTAATATTAGGCCTGTGTGCTAAAAGAACAAGTGTCTGTTTTAAAAGGTTTGCGCTAATTTAGCCCTACTTGAAATATACATACGACGTGTTAGCAGGGGGGGGGTCACAATCCTATCATCTCAACAATAACTTCACAGTGACTCTAAATCATATGGTTCCTGTCAAACCACCATGAAGGAAGTTTGGGATCTGTGGAATGGATTTGTTTTCATACCGCTGTGTGCGGATCGCTACGTACAACATTTTTGGCCTACATTTGTCTTCCTTTGAGTACGAGAAAAACGCTGCCATGCATTACTGCCTCACATCTGGTTTGCATTGAGGAAATTATGCAGCGGACTCCTGTGTGCCTTCCAGTTTTGGAGAGTCACTGCCTGGAGGCTGCAAGGTTGCCCCCCACCCCCCGCAACTTCTGGTATATGTTTAGATGTCAGTGGGACTGCAGCCAGGGTGAGAAAAGAGAGCAGTCGATTTTATGACAGCCTGCTAACTGGTCTGCGGATGCACGGCGGGATGGTATATAATGTGGGAGAAGTGTTACGAGGATGGCGTAAAGCTGTCAGGCAAAAATACATGCTCACTAACTCCAAATGGAAAAACTGGGTAAGGTCCTGGAAGAGAGGTGGTGACAGTTGCATTATAGTCATTAGACGTGTTGTTTCAAAGGTCTTTAAAGGGCTTGAGGCTGCGATGGCGCGCGCGGTTCAGTATTTTACGCTGAAAAGAACATATGACTGGATTCCGGTGCTTTATTGCCATATTATGTGACGGAATTCAAACATTGCTGCTCTGTTGAATACGAAGATTATTGTCATACTCTGCTACCGTATACAGTGGTGTGAAAAACTATTTGACTTTTTATTCTGTCACACAAAATGTTTCTGATCATCAAACACATTTTAATATTAGGCAAAGGTAACACAAGTAAGCACAAAATGCAGTTTTTAAATGAATGTTTTCCAAACCCACATAGCCCTGTGTGAAAATGTAATTGCCCCTGCACCTAATAACTGGTTGGGCCACCCTTAGCAGCAATAACTGCAATCAAACGTTTGCAATAACTTGCAACTAGTCTTTTACACGCTCTGGAGGAATTTTGGCCCACTCATCTTTGCAGAATTGTTGTAATTCAGCTTTATTTGAGGGTTTTCTAGCATGAACCGCCTTC
>QODF01000041.1:2323816-2375021 GCA_024372805.1 Oostethus manadensis
CGGGAGGACACCAAGGCGTTCCCAGGCCAGCTGTGAGACATAGTCCCTCCAGCGTGTCCTAGGTCTTCCCGGGGGCCTTCTCCCGACTGGGCATGCCCGAAACACCTCACCAGGGAGGCGCCCGGGAGGCATCCGGACTAGATGCCCGAGCCACCTCAACTGGCTCCTCTCGATGTGAAGGAGCAGCGGCTCTACTCTGAGCTCCTCCCGGATGGCCGAGCTCCTCACCCTATCTCTTAGGGTGAGTCCAGCCACCCTACGAAGGAAACTCATTTCCGCCGCTTGTATCCGCGATCTCGTTCTTTCGGTCATGACCCATAACTCATGACCATAGGTGAGGGTGGGAACGTAGATCGATCGGTAAACAGAGAGCTTTGCCTTCCGGCTCAGCTCTCTCTTCACCACGACGGTCCGGTACAGCGACCGCATTACTGCAGATGCTGCACCGATCCGTCTGTCGATCTCACGCTCCAACCTTCCCTCGCTCGTGAACAAGAACCCGAGACCCGAGCTAAACGAGGGTTGACTGTAATTGAATGTCCTGGAAGGTCAAACAATTTGCAATTTGACCAAAAATATTCAGAAGAAAATCTAGCTCTGGCATAAAAGGATCAACTCGGAATGAGTTTTTACTTTATCTTTTGCTGGCTTTTTGAGAAGAGAAAGAAAGATTGCAGTGTTCCTGTGACTTATTGTTTTAGTTCAAGTCCTTAACGTCTTTTTACACTTGCCAATCAAGAATGTGCTTTAGGTTAGTAGCTCAATTCTTTTTAAACTTGTATGGCCCTAGATGTCATGTAACACATTAGCCATTTGATGGGAAAAGATTATTATTATTATTATAATTTACAACGGGGAACTGTGCTGTTCTATTAAAAAACGACCATTATTAATAAACACGCCAATCTGAGAAATCTACGACGACACCATCATGCTTCATGCATGGCTGTTACTAACATGGCGTCAACACACGACTGGTGCAGTGTGGTCACTTGCAGGAGGTCTGCTGCTGAGTCAGCACAACGAAGCCACCCCATGAAGAGGCGGCCTAAAATTTCACAGGCCGCAAAGTCGGCCATCTAAATGGTGCCACACGCGGAGGAGTGGGGTGCACACCCGCAACCGCTTGCTATTATTTATAACCCCTTCAGGCTTGCGGCTCGTGGCTGCAGGGATAGAAGTTGACTCTTAAAGTCCATACCTACGTAGGAAAAAGTCTTTGTTTTGCTTAACGCACCTGCACTTTTATATTCAGCATTTGTGGGATCTTCACAATACTGTTAATAAGGACTCAAACCCAATGGCGAGGCATAACTTTGAGATTATAATGTAACGTGGTCAGTTGCTTATTTTTCGACGTTCTTAACTGTCATGCAAGTGTAAAAAGACGTTAACCACTGTTAGTTGCAACATGTAATGTGGTGAATCGGGTCTTTTGAATATTATCAGTTGCCACGCAAGTGTAAAAAGAAGTTAATCACTGTTGCTATTGAACCTGAAGCGTAAACTACTGAAGGGGAAACCTTACTGGCAAATGACAAAGATATATCGTAGTCGTGTTGAAATAAATGTCACACAAGTGCAAAAAGAAATTAACCAATGTTAATATCCAAACAATGAGAGGCCTTTATTTGGCCTCCATTGATTAAATTCCTTCCTTTTTTACGATAAGTATTGCCAAAAAAACAACAGAAAGCCCAAGAAAAAGCACTGTGTGCTAGCTGAACAGACGACTTCCATAATTTACTGAGGTCTTGTGGTTTTGTCTGACTTTAGAGGTTTATCTTTCCCAAAACTCTAACTGGTGCAACCTCAGCTCTAGAGGCCCCACTGCAGTCTCGCTTCTTTTTCCAGTAAAATGTAGCAGAAGGGTTCCTGAGCAGAGAAATAAAGTCATTGTTGGCAACGCAAAGCCAGCAGTCACCTGCCAAAATGTGCAACGAAAGATGAATTTCCTCAAAGTCATTTCCGGTCCGCGCCGCCATTTTTTCCGCCCACCTCTCTTCCTAGCGCATCCCCGTGGCAACGTGCAAACAGTGTCCTCACAACCAACGCGCCGTCGTATACTTTTTTCTTTCTACCTCATTTCACAGCGAGGTACTTGGCCTTGGGAATGGCGATGTGCAAACGTGATGAGCCTGCGCCATAAAAAACAGGCAGAAAGCATCAACACATCCCCACTAAGCTGGTATGCATACCCAGGCAACAAATAAATGTTTGTAAGACAAATAAATGTGTCAGTTTTAACAACGTAGCCAGTTAAAACTCCACTTTTTTGTGAATGCACTGTAAAATCTTTCACCCTGAAACATCCCCGCGCTCCACTTCCAGATCATTACAACGGAATTCCCAGTATTTGCTGTAAGGGTTGGACTATATGAGCTTAAGGACGCCTTTAACAACACAAAGGAGTCAAAGACAGCTTCTTAGCTAAAGCCAGACCGCCGTGCATCACAGCCACTAATGCGTGCATGTGAACACACGCAGCTAAAGCTAGATAGCAAAAACAGCAGCAGTTCTACTGATGGTGGGGGGCGGGACAATGCAGGAAGAACATGCAGACGGACAACAGCTGCATACACAAGCACACACCATTTGTTTAAAAACTCTTTGTAGGGACTTCCCTTCAAGCTGTACAACCTGTTATATTTACAAGCTGGCCTTTTTTTTATCGAACCGACGAAGACATTATGATGAAAACAGTTTGACTCAGCACCGGTGGTTGTTTTCCACTTCAAAAGAAGACGGGAAGTGCAAAAACCAAGTCGTGTTTAACACATCAGTAGGAATGAGAGGCTGCAAAAGACAACAGCAATTGAAGAGAACCAGGGTCTGTAGCAAACCTTGGAGACATTTTATGACTCAGCATGCTTGGAACCCCGGTACTAGAAAGAGTACCTGCTTTAGCTCGTTGGAGAAGCATCAACAGCAAGAACCAGAGCCGAGTAGATGCGTTTAGTGTTAGGGGTAATCCAATCCAGTATTGATATTGTCAACCAATATCAGAGTAATTCACAGATCGGAAATTTCCAATATCACCAACAGATATTAAACGGGAACCATCTTTGTGTTAACGTTGTACACAATCCTAGCAAGAAGAATATCAGCAAATTTAACCATAAGAGTACCAGCGAGGACTGCACGGTGGCCGAGTGGTTAGGATGTTGGCCACACAGTCAGGAGATCTGAAAGATCTGGGTTTGAATCTCCGCGTGGGTTTTCTCCGGGTACTCTGGTTCCAAAAAACATACATTAACTGGTTAACAGGCAACTCAAAATTGTCCATGCAGTAGGTATGAATGTGAGTGTGAATGGTTATGTGCCCTGCGATTGATTGGCGACCTACCCCCAGTATGTACCGGTGTATCTCTATACCCCCCGCCACCCTAGTGAGAAAATGAACGGCTAGAGTATCAGCGAATATAGCCATGAACACACCTTTGTAGTCTTATAATAATTATATAATATGCATGTCTGCATGTGTGGAGGCATCTACATTTGCTGGTATTCTTCCAGCCACATTTACTGATCTTTTTTTGGGGCAGTTTCACATTAAAGCAAACAGAGCTGTGGGAAGTGCATCAAGATCGACAGATTACCAAATGTACGTATCGGCATCACGTCGGTGCATCACAAGATACGAGGCAAAAAAACCTAACAGTGGTAACAAAATAAGAGTGTCATGAAAAATAGCCTAGAATAATTAATAATTGCCTCAGCAACTGTGTATTTTTTAACCACAAGCACCGATATGATTGTTGAGGATTTTGTGTCAATGAAATATTAACAAAGCAATATACACTTTGAGTAGCATTCAGTAGAGTATTCAATAAATGATTGCGTCTGCCTGGTGTCAACAAACATCAATAAAACACCAAATGAAAGGCATCCTTTTTTTTTTTACATTACATTACATTTTTCTACCAGTATCGAGCTGATAATATTGATGGGCTGATGTTATCGGACATCCCTATCGATAACAATTAATTACATAGTTAATTGCATAAATTAATTTGATTAATCTGCAAATCAGCTCGAATTACAAGTTTAACGAAAGTGATGACATTGACCAAAATTGACCGGTGTCCTTGTCCTTCTTTTTGAACTCTTTGAACGAATACTAAGACCACCAAAGCCTATCTGGTCATTCTTTAACAGGTGCGGTCATTAACATTTTTCACCTCACCGGCACCAGAAAAATGTAGCCAGCAGGTCTTGTAGCTGGAATGATATCACTTCAAAAGGTGTCCATAAATCATGCTGCCATGGATGTTGCCTATGCATGCCACCTTCCCCCGCGGTTGCACAGACCCACCTCAGCCATTGCTCCTTCATCTCCAGGGCTGTTTGTTGTGGGTTCAGGACTTTGTGTCTTGCAACTGCCAACACTAATGCCATGTTAGTTCCTGTTACCATCGAGCGGTGACAAAATGAAAGCAAACGAATATCCAACACACAACCACGGGAAACCATTTATGAAGCAAAAACGTTTTGTGAGGCTGCAAACCTGGCTTAAGATGGGTCTTTGTGTGGACTCCCAATGTTTTGGAATCTATTTATTCTGTTGTCAGAAGCTCTGCGTAACAACCACAATATTAACATTTTGTCTAAAAATCAAAAAAGTTCCGCCCTGATGTGACTTTCCTCAAGAGGGGGGCAGAAAAACCTTGAAATTCCTGACCACCATCAATTATCAGTTTCTTTCTAAGGCACCATGTACTGCTTTGATTTACTGAATGTGTGTTTTTGGGCATTCAGTGGTGCATTTCATTGATTGTGATCTGTGGATATCCACTTGCATGCGTTTTTTCCCCCGAAAATCATGTACTTTAAGTCCCTCCTTAGCATGCAGGCCAGGCTTCATCAATCACGAGATGTGATTAAGTGGTGATAGAATGGAAGATGTAAACCTACAAATGACCTGATCACTGCTATCAAAAAGCAAAAACTCCCTTCGCCTTACAATAGATCACAACGGATTTATCAGCGGTTTTGTTTGGGCCTCAAGAGGCCGAGTATCGAAACTCCCGAACGGCTCGACTTTGCCAAAGCGGAATTGCAATCCATCAGTTGCTTATCTGCTGATGTCACACGCGTTTCTTTATCATGCACGCATGCAAAATACCATTCGTCTTCCACACTTAATTCATTACCGCTGATAAAATGCAAAGTCCCTGCTGCCGTTGTTAAAAGGGAAGACAGCGTTTTTTTGTGCTTTAGCAAACACTGATAATGGCGGTGGTTAAATTATGTTCAACCACGCAGACCTGTCTGTCGGATTGGATCTATTTAGCACATCTCTGTCCCACCTGAGCTCACGCTGCTCCTCTTTTCAGTGATCGGGAAGTGGGAACAATGACAAAAAACAGCGCATCAAGGTTAAAAACAACATAAGACCTTTAAAACTGATTCCAGTCACCAGTGCTAGAAGCCATGCAAGGGGATAAGGGGCGGCGACAGAGGGGTCGGGGGGTGTTTAAATACTTCCATGGTGAAGTCATGCTGCTTGTGTCATAGACCCTCTCGTTTCGCTTTGCTCACCGTCTGGCCTCTATTTTACCCATTGATCTCATTTCCATGGCCGCCAATGGATGTGGTTCTGTTTGAAGCTGGATGTTTTGGACCATTAAAGCGGGGGAGGAGGGCAGAATTACTAACGTATGAAGCAGAGAACGTGAAGGTGAAAACAATTTGGTGATAGTTGCCAGATTCTCGAGGAGAGATGGAACGCAGAATGCTATAGTTTTATTGGAGAAAACACACTTTGAATGCAGCGTTGACTGCTTGTAGATTCAACAAGAACAAGAAGGTTCTAAAAGGTTTCTTGGTGGGGCTCTTGCAGTAGCATCAAAGCTGCGGCGCATGCTTGAAAGTATATTCACAATGCCGGTACCAGAATTGGACATTTTTAACATCATCTGTGGTTAATCTATTCTGAAACCCTTTTTATTATTAAGGGAGAAAAAAATCCAATTCTACATGGTCCTGTGTGATTTTACCCTAAACCTAATTACTGGTTAGCCCACCCTTAGCAGCAAAAACTGCAATCAAGTGTTTGTTACAACTTGCAATGAGTCTCTTATAGGACTGTGGAGGCCCAGTCATCTTTGCAGAATTGTTGTCATTCAGCCACATTGGGGGTTCTCCAGCATGAGCCGCCTTTTCAAGGTCATGCCACATCATCTCAAGGCAGGACTTTAACTAGCCCACTCCAAAGTCTTCATTATGTTTTTCTTCAGCCATTCAGAGGTGGACTTGCTGATGTGGTTTGGGTCATTGTCCTGCTGCAAAACCCAAGTTCAATTCAGACAGTCGGACATTCTTCTTCAGGATTTTTTGGTTGGTAGCAGAATTCATGGTTTCATTTACCACACAAGTCTTCCTGGTCCTGAAGCAGCAAAATAGCCCCAGACCATCACACTACCACCCCCACCACATTTTACTGTTGATATGATGTTCTTTTTCTGAAATGCGGTCTTTTACGGTAGATGTAATAAGACACACACCTTTCAAGAAGTTTAACTTTTGAGAATTTGGGGACAATCACGATTCGACAAGCCTTAATGTTCTTTTCTCTTCAGCAGTGGTTTGTGGTTTGGGTCTCCATGCAGGCCGTTTTTGCCCCATGTCTTTCTTATGGTGGAGTCATGAACACTGATCTTCACTAAAGCAAGCGAGGCCTGCAGTTCTTTGGATGCTGTTGTGGGGTCTTTTGTGACCTTTGGGATAAGTCGTCTCTGCGCTCATGGGGTAATTTTGGTCGGCTGACCACTCCTTGGAAGGTCCACCACTCTTCCACGTTTTCGCCATTTGAGGATAGTGGCTCTCACTGTGGTTCGCTGGAGTCCCAAAGCTTTAGAAATAGCTTTATAATCTTTTATTCATCTCAGTGAAGTTATTGGCCATGCGGGTTTGGATTTTTTTCTCCGATCATATTAAAAAGTTGAATTTTGAAACTCCATTGCATTCAGTTGAGTTGTTTGATGATCTGAAACACTTAAGTGTGCAAGTGGCTGCTCTGCTAAGGTTTATTTAATCGGCTGGTGTAACTGATTTATGGTCACCGTTTATAATGTAGCTTATTAAGCGTTATAGCATTTGTCCATCTGTGCTTTTGCGGCTCTGACAAAAACACAAATTTAGCAACTAGCACTTTGTGGGCCCAAAAAGTCAGCCAGTGAAATACAATACATAAGCGATTATTCACAAAAATGTGGTGACAGCTGCTAAGCGGCAAGCCTCCTCCTCCTTTGCCTCCTGTGCCGTTTACTCAAGTGAAAGCCGCCTGTCTCTGCGTCGTTTCCGAGATTTCCCTTATTCTGCAGAAACATTCCATCTATTTTCCGCCATCCACGTAAGTGCACACGGGGATGAAGATATGCTATGTGCGACAAAAACTGAATGAGAAATCGTTACGGTGAAATACAGCCATATTTGACAGCATGTTCCCAAGCAGCAAATCACATCCAGCTTGGGTTGCTTGCAGTTTACAGTAGTGTGCAAATATTTCAGGACACCATACTTTCACGACCATATGTAACTAGAATGTCACTTTACGAGTGCAGACTTCCACCAAGGCTGAATTTGGAGTGGGGGTGCCTTTTCCCCATTCTTTTCTTTCTTGCGTTTTTCATATTTAATGTCATATAACGTATCTTTGAGTAGCGCTTTTGCAGTAGGTCCTTAAAAACATCAAAGTAGTCCTGTCAGCCATGCACACAATCTTTGACTAGTGTTTTCGCGGTAGCTCATTTTAGAAGATCTTGGTCTTTAACTTTTGCATTGGCCTTTGAAGCAGCTAAGGGCTCCTGTCAGCGAACTTGTCTTTTTGCGATAACTTATTATGGAGGATCTTTGACTTTGCAGTAGTGTCACATACCCTAAAAGCAGGGGTGTGAAAATTGCGACTCAGAGGCCCTTTGTAGGTCGCTGCACATTCTAAAAACATATTTTAACAAGAAAACAAACACAAAAACGACAGCTAAAAAGGAAATATGAGAAGTAGTTTCACAAGTATAAAGTCAAAATATTAAGAGAAAAAGATGTAATCTAAAAAAAAAAAAAAAGGTGTTATCTACTCCTCCCTAAGTCACCACCTTACTGTCGTGGATGAGTTTGCATGTCCCAATGATCCTAGGAGCTAAGTTGTCGGGGGCTGTCATGCCCCTGGTAGGGTCACCCATGACAAACAGGTCCTAGGAGAGGGACCAGACAAAGAGTGGCTCAAAAGACCCTAATGATAAATGGTATAATTGGACTTCGTTTGGAGTCCAAATTGGAGCCAGGCCCGGAGGCGGGGCATGATGGCGAGCGTCTGGTGGCCGGGCCTGCACCCATGGGGCCCGGTCGGGCACAGCCCGAAAAGGTAACGTGGGTCCCCCCTCCCATGAGCTCACCACTCGTGGGAGGGGCCAAAGGGGTCGGGTGCAAAGAGACCTGGGTGGCGGCCGGAGGCAGAGGCCTTGGCGGTCCGATCCTCGGCTACAGAAGCTAGTTGTCGGTACGTGGAATGTCACCTCTCTGGCGGGGAAGGAGCCTGAGCTGGTGCGTGAGGTGGAGAAATTCCGGCTAGATATAGTCGGACTCACCTCAACGCACAGCAAGGGCTCTGGAACCAGTCCTCTCGAGAGGGGCTGGACTTCATTCCACTCTGGTGTTGCCGGCAATGAGAGGCGACGAGCAGGGGTGGCAATTCTTGTTGCCCCCCGGCTCCAAGCCTGCACGTTGGAGTTTAACCCAGTAAACGAGAGGGTAGTTTCCCTACGCCTTCGGGTGGGGGGACGGGTCCTGACTGTTGTTTGCGCTTATGCGCCAAACAGCAGTTCAGAATACCCGCCCTTTTTGGAGTCCTTAGAGGAAGTACTAGAGAGTGCTCCCTCGGGGGATTCCCTTGTTCTGCTGGGTGACTTCAACGCTCATGTTGGCAACGACAGTGAGACCTGGAGAGGTGTGATTGGGAGGAACGGCCCCCCTGATCTTAACCCGAGCGGTGTCTTGTTATTGGACTTCTGTGCTCGTCACGGATTGTCTATAACGAACACCATGTTCAAGCATAAGGGTGTCCACATGTGCACTTGGCACCAGGACACCCTGGGCCGCAGTTCGATGATTGACTTTGTGGTTGTGTCGTCGGACTTGCGACCACATGTTTTGGACACTCGGGTGAGGAGAGGGGCGGAGCTGTCAACTGATCACCACCTGGTGGTGAGTTGGTTCCGATGGTGGGGGAGGATGCCGGTCAGACCTGGCAGACCCAAACGCATTGTGAGGGTCTGCTGGGAACGCCTGGCAGAGTCCCCTGTCAGAAGGAGTTTCAACTCCCACCTACGGGAGAGCTTTGACCATGTTCCGAGGGAGGCAGCGGACATTGAATCCGAGTGGGCAATGTTTCGTGCCTCCATTGTCGATGCGGCCGATCGGAGCTGTGGCCGTAAGGTGGTCGGTGCCTGTCGTGGCGGTAATCCCAGAACCCGTTGGTGGACACCAGTGGTGAGGGATGCCGTCAAGCTGAAGAAAGAGTCCTATCAGGCCGTCTTGGCCCATGGGACTCTGGAGGCAGCTGACAGGTACCGGAAGGCCAAGCGGTCTGCAGCTCTGGCGGTCGCTGAGGCAAAAACCCGGACATGGGAGGAGTTCGGAGAGGCCATGGAAAACGACTTCCGGATGGCTTCAAAGAGATTCTGGACCACCATCCGCCGTCTCCGGCGGGGGAAGCAGTGCACAGTCAACACCGTGTATGGTGGGGACGGTGTGCTGCTGAACTCGACTCGAGATGTTGTGGACCGGTGGAGGGAATACTTTGAAGACCTCCTCAATCCCACCGACACGCCTTCCAACATGGAAGCAGTGCCTGGGGACTCTGAGTCGGGTTCGCCTATCTCTGGGGCTGAGGTCACCGAGGTGGTCAAAAAGCTCCTTGGTGGCAAGGCCCCGGGGGTGGATGAGATCCGCCCGGAGTTCCTTAAGGCCCTGGATGCTGTGGGCGTGTCTTGGTTGACACGACTCTGCAGCATTGCGTGGACGTCAGGGTCGGTGCCCCTGGACTGGCAGACCGGGGTGGTGGTCCCGCTTTTCAAGAAGGGGGACCGGAGGGTGTGTTCTAACTATCGTGGGATCACACTCCTCAGCCTTCCCGGTAAGGTCTATTCAGGGGTTCTGGAGAGGAGGATCCGCCGGATAGTCGAATCTCGGATTCAGGAGGAGCAGTGTGGTTTTCGTCCTGGTCGTGGAACTGTGGACCAACTCTATACTCTCGGCAGGGTCCTTGAGGGTGCATGGGAGTTTGCCCAGTCTACATGTGTTTTGTGGACTTGGAGAAGGCATTCGACCGTGTTCCTCGGGGAATACTGTGGGGAGTGCTCCGGGAGTATAGGGTATCGGACCACCTAATCCAGGCGGTTCGTTCCCTGTACGACCGGTGTCAGAGTTTGGTTCGCATTGCCGGAAATAAGTCAGACCCGTTTCCAGGTAGGGTTGGACTCCACCAGGGCTGCTGAGGGGTTCCAGTTTGGTTGCCGCAGGATTCGATCTCTGCTTTTTACAGATGATGTGGTCCTGTTGGCTTCATCGAGCAGTGACCTTCAACTCTCACTGGATCGGGTCGCAGCTGAGTGTGAAGCGGCTGGAATGAGAATCAGCACCTCCAAGTCCGAGTCCATGGTTCTCGCCCGGGAAAGGGTGGAGTGCCATCTCCGGGTCGGGGATGAGGTCCTGCCTTAAGTGGAGGAGTTTAAGTACCTCGAGGTCTTGTTCGCGAGTCATGGATGGATGGAACGCGAGATGGACAGGGCGATCGGTGCGGCGTCTCCAGTGATGCGGACTCTGCACCGATCTGTCGTGGTGAAAAGAGAGCTGAGCCAAAAGGCAAAGCTCTCGATTTACCGGTCGATCTACATTCCTACCCTCACCTATGGTCATGAGCTTTGGGTAGTGACCGAAAGGACAAGATCGCGGGTACAAGCGGCGGAAACTATTTTCTTTTGTAGGGTGGCTGGACTCACCCTAAGAGATAGGGTGAGACTCGGAGTAGAACCGCTGCTCCTCCGCATTGAGAGGAGTCAGATGAGGTGGCTCGGGCATCTGGTTAGGATGCCTCCCGAACGGGGAGGTGTTCAGGGCACGTCCAACCGGTAGGAGGCCTCAGGGAAGACCCAGGACACGTTGGAGAGACTATGTCTCTCAGCTGGCCTGGGAACGCCTCGGCATCTGCTGGGAAGAGCTAGACG
The DNA here is from genome assembly GCA_024372805.1 of Oostethus manadensis. Classification (NCBI taxonomy): domain Eukaryota; kingdom Metazoa; phylum Chordata; class Actinopteri; order Syngnathiformes; family Syngnathidae; genus Oostethus; species Oostethus manadensis. The sequence goes on from QODF01000041.1 coordinate 2,335,042, forward strand.
AAGTGTCCGGGGAGAGGGACCTCTGGGCTTCCCTGCTTAGGTTGCTGCCCCCGCGACCCGACCTCGGATAAGAGGAAGAAAATGGATGGTTGGTGTAATCTAACAAGAAAAAGTTGTAATTTTATGTGAATCATATAATATTATGAGGAAAAATAACATAATTTTAGTAGTATAAGGTTGACATAGTAAAGGAAGACTTTTTTTTAAACTCGTATAATGAGAAACAATCAAAACAATAAGTAAACCGGTAATTTTTGGAAAATTATGTTGCGGAAAAAGTTAGAAGAAGTAAAATGGGAATTTAAAAAAATTACAAGAAGACATTTGAAAAAGTTGGAAAATTAAAAAGTCATAATATTATGCAAAACAAACAAAATAAAATTAAGTTGTATTTTTTGTATAATTGGGTTGGGGAAAAAGTTATAATATTATGTGAATAAAGTCCAAATATTATTCAAGATTGTTAAAAAAGGAAGTTTTCATAAAATGAAAATTTTAAAAATAGCATAAATAGAAAGAAAAGAGCACTGTAGATACTGTACTAATAATACGCTTTTTCCACATATATCACGAAGCAGAGATGCAGTTTTTTCTTGAAATATACCCCTGCTGTAAAGGATCTTTGACTATCATTTCTGCAGTATGTCCAGCAAAGGGCTCTTTTCATATAGAAAATCTTTTTTAGCATCTTTTTGTAGCAAGTGCTTAAAAACAGCACGGCCCTTTCATATCATAGAATCTTTGACCTAGTGTTTTTCCACCAGGTTCCTAAAAATAATGTTCCTGTCATATAGTTTTTGCCATAGGTTCTAAAAAAACAGCAGATCGCTCCTGTTATATAGAGAATCTTTGCCATTTATTGTCATTTACATACATGGAGCATTTATGACTTGCATTTCTGCAGTAGGTTAAATTCAGAGCTCTCCAGTCATACTGTATATTGTAAAGGATCTTTGACTTTGGTAATTAGCAGTCATACCTTGAAAACAGAGGATTTATTTAGTATATGGTATATAAAATATTTACACATTAACAAATAATAGTGTTGACAGAACCCCGGTCCTTGCCTCTCTAAAATGTGGAGAACAATTGACCTAAACTGTTTTAGCTTTTGCACACACAAGATTGGTAGCTTTTCTTAGGTGGCGAATAAAAGTGAAGTGAATGCTTTGCTCCTTCACGCAATGGCTGGTTGATAAAGTCAAGCACTTCTTAGCTGCAAGTTTAACTAGCGGTAAAAAGCTGTTGAAAGCTTTGCGGGGTGAAGAGGTGGGACACGCTGAGTAAACTAACACAGTGCAGGACTTGCATTTGACTTCTATTAAGCTTTTCCTCTGACAGCCCGATGACAGACTAGCCTGCGGGCAACAATGATGCGTTCGGGCCGCTCCTCTCCTTAAGTCATCCCTTCACTCTTCCCTATTAACGCCAACAGGAGACGCCAAGAAATCTCTGTTTAGCTCGTCCCTGTCGTAAATCAGCAGGCAAGGAGAAGTCCTTTTATAGCAACACCAAGAACACTTTCTGCCATTTATGGAACCGTCAGAGGGAAGTCCAGTGAAGGACAGTAATGTGAGAACCTATCCTTTCGGACTCCAAGGTTACCTCAACAGGTTGCTAATTGAGTCGTGCCTCCCGGACTTCTGCACGTACATTCAATTCAACCGTGAGTGACATAAATTCACACCTCAGCGTGCATCACGGAGCTCATCTGGCTTGCCTGAGCATGCCCTCATCTGTAGCGTCCAAACTGTCTCGCAGACAAAAGTGAGAGCGAGACACCACGCCTGCAAATACTTGGCTGAAAGGAGGATGCTGTCATCAAAAGACGCTGTGCAGTCGGTCTTTGGAAACAGCAGAGCAATCCTGCCACGTAGAGAATCTTTGACTGGCAATTTTGCAGCACTTCCTTAAAAAACAGCAGAGCGTTCCTGTCATTTACAGGACCCTTGGCTACCATTTTTGCAGAAGGCCATTAAAAACAGCAGTCTGCCTGGCATTATGATAATCTTTGACTTGTGATTTTTGCAGTAGGTCCTGAAAACCCAAGGAACACTCCTGTCATGTAGGCTACAATTTTTTCGGTAGGTCCTTAAAAACAGCAGTTATTTTATATAGAGAATTGATGACTGATGTATTTACTGCACATCCTTTTAAAAACAACAAAGCATTTATGTCAATTATAAGATCTTTCACTAGCACTTTTGCAGTACATCCATAAAAACAGCAGAGTGCTCCTGTCATTTATATGACGCTTGACTACCATTTTTGCAGAAATTCCTCAAAAACAGCAGAGCGTGTCCAGCATTAAGATCATCTTTGAAAGCCAGAAAAACACTTCTGTCATGTAGGGGATCTGTGACTACCATTTTTTCAGTAAGTCCTTAAAAACAGTAGTTATTTCACATAGAGAATTGATGGGATAGATTCAGCAGAGCAAAGTGTGCCTGTCATTTGTAGGATTATCATTTTCTTATCATAGAGCAGCTTTGACCACTGTTTTATGTAATCAATCCTTAAAAACAGCAGAGTGTGCCTGGCGTTAAGATCATTTTTGACTAGTGTTTTTCCAATAGATGTCATGTAAAGGATCCTTGACTAAATTTTTTCAGCAACTCCTTAAAAACAGCAGTTATTTCATTAGAAGGACTGTTCTAATGTAGTTTCTTAAAAACAGCAGAGCAATTATTTAATGTATCATTTATGTCTTTGACTAGCGTTTTTGCCGTACAGTCGTCCCTCGCTACATTACAGTTCGACTATCGCATTAAAAAAAAAAAATAAGTTATTGTTTTTTTGTGGTTGACTATGGCCTATTACTCTATGTGAAAGTGGTATGTTTTTGGATGATTATTTTTTCATTCTTCCTCTCTCTGTTTCAAACCCAGTCTTACATGTAGAATAGATACATTGGAGGCTAATTAGTTAGCTCTATATATTGCTATGCTTAAAGCGGTGGCCGACTCTTGTGTCACTACAAAGATTCCGTAGCCTAATGGTGCTAATGGTGAGTAATGGTCTTATTATTGCTTATCAAGTCTACTATATTAGGTAATACGAGTATAAAGGTGACTACAGGGGTTCTATTGCATGTTTACAGGGCTCTAATAATGTTAAAAAACATTTTTAGAAGGTCATAAATAGGTTTTCTATGCTCTACCGCTACCTTTTTTTCTATTCTCTATGAAAATATTCTATTTATTAACTTTGCGAAAATTCACTTATCACAGTTGGGTCTGGAACCAATTAACCACCATAAATGATAAGAAATGATTGTACATCCTTAATAACAGTGATGTTTTTGTCATTTACACTTCATTGTTACCAGTCCAGGGTGTACTCTGCCTCCGGCTCAAAGTCAGCTGGGATAGGCTCCAGCATACCCCCGACCCTAATAAGGATAAGCGGTATAGAAAATGGATGGATGGACGGACACTTCATTTTTGCATATAGAGAATCTTTGACTAGTGTTTTTTGCAGCTCATCCTTAAAAATGTCAAAGTACGCCTGGCATATTTGGATCTTGGACTAGTGTTTTGGGTCTTCCAGCAAGAACTATTTAGCTAAAGAGTCATGATCCAATGTTTGCTGCGGCAGGTAATTAAACACAGCACTTTGTTCCTGTCCCGTAGAGCATCTTTGACTAGCGTTTATGCAGGAGGTCTCCCAGAACTATTTGCTTAGCTGAATAGCCGTGATCTAGTTTCATCATGCTGTGATTTGAAAGAGTGTTTACTGTCAGCGAGAGGAATGCTCTCGCTCACTCATAAATTTATCCGCGAACAAGACGACGCTCATCTCGTTCCGAAACAACTGGCAGCCCGACAAGTCACGTCCTTCTGGTTCCTGCCCGGCCGACAGTTGCACAATGCACAATCCTGACGAGAAACCACAAATGCACGTTCATTTGAACGTTCTCGTGACCGCTCAGTCTGGCTTCTTTCTTGGTGGCAAAGTCTCATCGTGACAGCATCTAGTAGTGGGGACAAACAAGACGCCTTGGAAGAGAAGAGTCTCACTCGCCCACTGTCTTTGTCGTTGTAAGGTGACATTCGGGACCGCGGGCGTTGTTGTTTGCGACTGAGGCCTGCTTGCCACATGCTCTCCCAGTATTGCCTAATTACGTAAGCGAACAAGAACAGCCAACGAGAAGGATGATGACAACCTCCGCACAAATTAAACAATTCTGACAGTTATGTGGGCGAGGCGGACGCCTGTCATGAAAATGACTGAGGTCTTACTCACAATGTAACTGCATATAAAAGGAGGGAAGATTGGGTATCAAAAACTAAACCCCATGAAAAATGAAAGTCGATAAACTTGTAATCCCCCCCAGTAACAACATTATGCAGCAAGGGGTGGCTTTCTTTTATTGATTTATGATAATGTGGCTGTTGCAATGTCATACATAATTAGACTCCTAGCAGAGATTCAGGGCATACATGGCGCTGCTTTGCCTCATTTATGGAATCATTTATAGGAATTCTCCACATGCAGCAATATTTTCCTCTATCAACATTAGGGTGAGCTATTATTAGGCCATTAGCGATCGTCCAGTGCGATGATGACACAGCAAATTACAGGCTGTATACCAAAACACAGCAAATTATTTGTCGATTTAAACATGACATGACTGAAAAGACATTCCCATCTGGGCTGGTTACTTCTAGTGGCTATTCCAGCATGTCTTCCCAAGATAGCATCATTCATACTCTAGACCAGTACAGTAATAGAGCTATTTGTGGGGGTTGCCTTTCATGCCAAGAAACGCCCATAAGACCTCCAAACCTTCCTGGAAGCTTGATCTCTTCCTCCGGCTCAATCAAAGTATGACACTATTAAAGCAAAAATGTAAAGCTACTCACCGCCAATGAGTGATAGTGTAAGATAATGTAAGGAATCAAAGGTCCAGTTTAGCCTTTAGCCTGGTCGTCCACACAATCCACACTGCTTGCCTGTATTAATTCCAGTAACGACTTATCATCATACATAACTGGTGATCACCTCACCGCTGCAGGCTATGGTGGGTTCAAGAGCCGCCTATCTAATGCTTGATATTTAAAAAAACTTATCAGTGTAGCATTAAGGCATAAACATGTAGAAATTGTGGGTTTTCAAGTAGTGGTACATGCAAGCTGTACATTTCACAAGAAAAAAATTGTGCCCAAAAATGCGCCAATTTGCGAGGTAGCAACTTCTGAAACGCAAATATGTGCAGAGATGCACTGTGTGATTAGATATTCCACTAATTTGCTTTGTCAGTAAACATTTTTTCGACTTACTCAGCCCAAAATGACATTATGTAGCCCGAAAATTCCTATCACATTGGATGTTTTTTAAAATGAGAGCAAAACCATGAAAACAGTCGGCGGTGTACACATGTGCATTTGTAACAATGTTGTACAGTGGTACTTTCAGTTTCTTTATTCATTCATTCCAAAACCGAAACGTGTGAACATCGGAACAATTTTTCTCATAGGAAATAATGTACATCCAATTAATACCTTCCAGGCATCCAAAAGTACAAATCAGAAATAAGTTGTATAGAAAATAATTATAGTTCTATATGCACAAAACCAATGCACAATATTTATAAATGTCAAATGAACATTATTATAATTTTTACCTTAATTGGTCATCATCCCCCTATGGGGGACAGAAATGTTTTTGCCCCCCAATTTGTAATACTAATTACTTATCTGTACTGTTCAGACTGAACTTGAAAGGGAAACCAGAGAAGTGCAACAAAATGGGGAGAAGTGAAGCATAGAAACTAGGGGTGTAACGAGTCATTCACTAAATCGATGTATCAATTCATATTCCTATGATCCAACTAAATCGATCTGTTTTTGCCCAATTGCCATTCCAGACGACATATATCGATCTTACATCGTTTTAAAGGTAATCAATTGATTTAATGGATACTAGGAAATAAAGAATTGGCTTTAAACACAGCAGGTTTTTTATGGATGTGTTTTTGTAGCTATTTTAATGATAAAGATGTTTTACGTTACCCTTGTAACAGTTTGATTTGACGTAAGTCGATTAGTCATGCCTGTTGACTGGGGCGCACCGATGACGTCACGTGACCCTCAGCGTGCACGCTCTGTTAGAAAAGTCTGTGTGGATGTTGTAAAATATGCAATTTTTCATAGGATATGGGGTGTATTTTCATTGGTATACATGCTGGTTAGCTAGACGACTTCTACCTCTTCAGTTAGGTATGGGCTTTATACTGAGTGTTGGACCACATCCAAAGTTAAGTCCAACTTGAAGCCTTCCGAACTCATGGATGGGAACATCAGGACAAAATAAAAGGTACATACCGAACATTAAGTTTGTGCATGTTTGTGTTCTGGTTGAATGGGGGGCTTGTCGTTTGGGAGACACTGTTGTTCTGGCGTATGTTTCATTTTCTCTTGCAAGGATAAGCGTGTTGATCCAAAACCTCCTCGTAGCTTTAATAGCATCTGTGCAAATGTTACAGTATGTAGGATATTCATTCACTTTAATATCTATCTGCACATGACATTTCTGGTGGTGAGAAATAACTTCTTGAATACTTTGGTTAGAGAAGTGAATAAGGTATGAAATTAAAGTTACTCATGTTTTATCAGATAGAATTAATCATTCAACCTGGTAATCCATTTTTTGTTAATTCAACCTGAAGTGTTGGTTGCTGCATTTGCCATAAATTGTTGTTTAGCTTTTTGTTTATATCCATAATCAATGTATACCTGATTCTCTTACAAAAAGCAAAGGGAATTTAGGAAACCTCGCCTGGACTGTCCAGTATCCAGCTATTTATTTCACCGTCAGAATCTTTGGCTAAAAAGTTACTGCATCGATTTAAAGTTACTGAATCGTTTCGGATCGTATCGTTCTAAATGAACCAATATCGTCTTTGATTCGAATCAGCAACCACGAATCGTGATATGAATGGAATCGTTGTTAATCGGATGCTCATTACAACAAATTCATACATGCTGGCAAGTCTTCACTAATATTAAAAATACTCCATCTGACAGTTCAGTGTGCTCCCGCCAACATGGCCCGCTGCACCATTTGTGGAGCACTGCCTTAATTGTTGTTGGCAAAGATGGCAAGGAACAGAGTGGGATGAGGGCAGGGGAAGCCATCCTTATATGTTTCGCACATTCCTAATCAAAATGCTTGCACTCGCAACATTCTTCGGCCCCATGGCGGGTTATTAAGCAGTCGCAACATAAAAAAATGTAGGGTGCTTTGTTTGGGCAATTGTTTCCACGAAACGTGACAGGGCAAACGTTTGTTACATACAATTTTGCACAAAAACTCTTTACACAGAACTGCAATCAGGAAACAAAGCCTTATAAATCCCGGCTTGATGAGGCTGTGTGCTTTCACCCCAATGCGCCTCAAGGGAAAAAAATCAGCGCTGACTCACAGTGTTTCGTCATCAACAACACGGCATGAAGCAGCAGTGACAAACCATCGGCACCAAAACAACATCTGTTTCATGTGATGGGAAACATCGATTCCAGCGGTGCTATTAATTAAATGCCTTACAGAATTGACTGACTGTACAGTGTAGTCTGCTTCTTAAATAAACAATAAATTAAACAAGTATCTGTAATTAGAGTATATCTCACAATTCCTATAATTTGTCCATTTCCCAGGGAAAAGAGCGTTTCTTTTAAAATTAGCGGGTAAGTGCTAGGTGCAGGCCTGTAATTATATCCCATGAGGAGTGTAATTACAACACCGGCACGCTCACTGACTTATATAAGGCTGATGCTGCTTTGAAACAACACTGTGCAATACATTCGGGGGGGTTGCTTGACCTCCCACAGGCTGGAAGGATCATGTTACCAATGTCCATGAGCTTTCATGAAGGAAGTCCCGCGCCCCTCACCGTAACACCTGGCCATCCTCACCCACACAGGAAGCCTGAGGTCACTTCCCCCCGTCATTTAGGGAATGCAGACGCACTCCTGCTGCCAGCCACGCGCCCCCGCACACAATTTGGGACATGAAGGGAAAGAATCCGCACTGGAATATGTATTCTTCAGCCTACAGCACATCAAGGCTCCTTAGGTGGGCCGCTACAAATGCATTTGGCGCTAACGCATTACTAGACACCGAGTCTGTCAGAATTCAATTAGGTTCAGTTCAAGGGCACTCATGGCACTTTACACATGAAGGTCACAAACAGAGAACCAACTGAAACCCCACATGATCAAGGACTTGGCGATGGAGGCAAGGAAAAACTCCCTCTGGGGAAGAAACCTCGGACAAAACCAAAGATCTGTGGGGCGGCCATCTGTCTTGACCGGTTGGGTTGAGATATCAGAAGAATAGACGGATATCACGAGTCACTTCTAAAGATACGCTTTAGCAAAGAGGTGGGTTTTGAGCTGACTTTTAAATACAGAGAGGGTGTCTGCTCCCCGGATTGAGCCGGAAAAATGGTTCCACAACAAAGGAGCCTGACAACTAAAGGCTATACCTCACATTCTACTTCTAGAGATTCTAGAAGTGACTAAGAGTAATTGTAAATTCCGTAAGCCGCAGATTTCTACTGGGTTGATAGGGTCCTAGGAGATCTTTAAGATATACCGGTTCCTGACCGGGTAGGGCTTTATCTGCTAGAAGATTTTTGAACCCAATTCTAAATTGTACAAGTAACCAGTACGGAGAGGCTAATATACGGGTAAGATATAATCTAATCATCTGGTTCTGGTTAAGACCCGTGAGGCAGAATTTTGGACTAATTGAAGATTTCTTAAGGCAACCTATTAACATAGAGTTTCAATAATCCAACCTGGAGGTCACATCTGGTAGTGAATGGGATTTTCTGACTTTCTTTATGTTTAGTAAATGGAAAAATGGTCTCCTTGACACTTGTCGTATTTGGTAACTAAAGGAAAAGAACTAATCAAAGATGACACCAAGGTTTGTTTGGGGTTGAGTAGAAGACAGGGCAGTAATATAATTTGCAATCTCGTCTCTGAGGTGCTGGGAACCAAGGGCTATGCTTTCAGTTTGAGTTCAACTTTCAGTTTGGGCATGTCTGGAGTTTGGACAGCTGACTGGCTTGGTTAGGTTTCAATGATAAGTACAGCTGTGTGTCATAGCAATGGAAGTGAATGGAGTGTTTCCTAATGATAACTAAGGAAGACATATAAAGGCTGAACAATACAGGTTGTAGCACAGAACCCTGTGGGATGCCATGAGTTACCTTCACATGTCTGGATTACTAATGGATAAAACTGCAGGCGATCTGACTGATAAGACTGAAACGAGGCATTTATCTGAGGCAAGTAGATGATTGTTTTGAAGGAAATGGTGTAACTACTTTCTGTGGGATCTTGGAGAAAAATGGAAGTTTGGATATTGGCCTGTATTTAGCTAAGATCATGAGCCAATCAATGATTGTGGTAGATAGTCTGTCACTAGCAACTTATTGATTACTTTATGAAGAGCTGTGTTGACCAGTGTAGTAGAATCTTTGAGCAAGTGAGTAGGGATGGTATCTAATTCGCAAGTTGAGGAGTCGTACTCCTTTTTGCCCTATGACTGGTTCAAAGCTTTTTTGGAGCTTTGGTTTTCCATTGTCATGGTTCCACAGTTGGTTCAAACTGAAGCTCTACTCTGGCTCCAAAAGCTTGCCGGGTCGAGTGAGCGAACCGTTTGCATAATGAGGTGGGTGGGGTTACCTTAAAAATAATTCTGCTAAATACCTCCCTCTTTATTACACTGCATTGCCAACTGTATCAATGGAAAATGCCCTGAGGAAACCTGCTGTCTCTTGACCATTTGGACATTGGAACAAGTAGAGAAGAAATTGGAACGCATCAGAAGAGGCGACTGGCCACTGCGGTTTTGTTTTTTCTTTTGAACAAATAAATAACAAACTTTTGAAATTACAAGGACTACAGAGACCAAAAGAAAGACCTAGGCAGGAGAAGCAGTGGTCGGAGGAGAGTAATGCCTTATTTTGAGGAGCTCTACAAAAGTTTTGGGCCACAAACCGGCTTGCCAGCATGCTGGTGTGTTAAATACCATCCAAACCCTAGAGGCCATCACAGAAGAAAGCCCAGGCACATTTTTTCACCTTTCTGTCAGAATACAATGGTGATGAGATTGGTCAACCTCTCTACAAGCTAACCACAAACCCAAAGCCTGAAACCTGCAATCTCTATGTTAAAACGTTTTGCATTTTATACATATTTGCACCTTTGGATTTATGGTTTTACCAATACATAGCACTATAGCGAGTGGTGTGTTATGATTTAAAAAAATGGTTATTTCCTGATGGAATGCGTCACCCCTGTGACGTGATGACACGGCTCCTCGGGACAAAGGAAAATTAAACTGACGTGCAGTCCGTTTGCAGGCAACACGGTCCCACCCCAGCCTCGGGCTTAACCCGCCACCAACACCAAAGTTTGTGACAGTGGAAAAGGCGCACTCAGAGGAGTTGATGGAGTAAAAACTATTTAAATGTGTGTCAGTCATCGCCATTTCCTCTACGGTCAAACTTTTGGATCAGTTAATGGGGGGAGGTAGTTTATTTGGTGTGCAATTTTATTGTCAAAAACAGCATGAAATCTTCACAGCTAAGGGTGGTACAATTTGTTAACCTAGCCACAGTGCTAAACAGGAATGTGTGGTTATGTTTGTTTTGTTCCATTAAAGATGAGTAGCAGACTGTTCTGGCATGTGACTGCCCCGAAAGACTGTTGGGGGGCCTTTTTATTATTTTTAGGCTCTCTTTCCAAGCTAAACGAGAATAAGACGGTGCAGGAGAGATGAGTGTTGCCAACTACAGTAAATCCATGTTTATCGCATGTTTATAAATTGGTTCCACACCTGACCATGATAGGAGAATTTCTGTGAAGTAGGAGTCCTTATTTATAAACGGAATATTTGTATAGTTAGAGCCTAGAAAACCTGTTTAGAGCCCTATGGACACGAACTAACACCCCTATAGTTACCTTTACACTACTTTTTACTCAACATAACACATATAATAACAGAAAATAAGGCATCCATCCATTTTTTGTATTGTTTGTCCTCACTTGGTACGCGTGTATGCTGTAGCCTATACCAGGTGTCTTCGGGTGAGAGGCGGGGTACAACCTGGATTAGTCTCCAGCCAATTGTAGGACTAAAATAAGACATACAAGGTATAAATAGGGCAATACAATACACTCACACATGTCAGCATCAGAATTTTGGTTTCTGTACAGTACTTGTCTCATTAATGTAACATTATTGACACCTAGTAACCAGTGTAGAATACTTCATATCATCACGTCTTTAAATGTGGCGTATGAATACCATATATTGGTATTTTAGTTCATTTTAGTCATTTTTATGATTGAAAATGCTGAATTTGAATGTGCATAATTTGCTTAAATATGCATAATTTATTTACCAATAGTAGGCTGTATTTAACCACGAAACAGTAGTGACTTTTATTTTTGAAAAACAGTGAAAGAGGAGTCACGAAATTCAAAGTGCAAAGTGGCGAGGGACATAAAGAAATATGGGCCATTAAATCTAGTGTCAAGTTTTTAAAATTTTCACATTTTCACATTTATTATGTTTTTTTTTTAATTTTCCAAAAATTACTTTTTTCTTATAAATGTTTTTCTCGTGATACGACATAGTATTAAGAATTTATTCTTATATGACTTTATTCTCACAATATTTTAATTATACTACCACAATGTTCAAACTTTTCCCCCAACCTTGTTTTCCAAAAATCAGAACCATTTTGGTTTGATTCTCATAATATTAGAATAAAAAAAGGTATTAAAATATATATATATATTTCTACCAATATAATTTTCAAAAAATTACAATTTATTTTGTTTTATTTGTTTGTTTCTTATAATATTAAGACATTAAAAAATAAAACTTATATAAAATGTTAGCTTTATGTTACTAAAAAGTCATTTTTCCATCCTCCTATATATTTACCTTTTTAATATTTTCACTTTATTCTTGTAAAAGTACAGTTTTTCCCATTTCTGCTTTTGTAAAAAAAAAAACTTCTTTCTTGTAAATTTTCTTCTCATAATTATGACTTTATTCCTACAGTATTTTGGTAATGGATTAAATTGTATTGCCCATTTCCAGGCACCCAAAGCAAACCCATTATACATTCACAGTGACTGTGTGGAGGGAGTTTGAGGCTCGAGCTGCCAACCTTCCGTTTTCCAGATGACCTGGTCTTCCTTCTTTGCCACTGCCAGCCAATATATGAGCCGTATTTCATATCTATTGCAAAATATTTTGAATTCATGATATTATAATTTTTCCCAGACAGGAGGCAGAGATGAATATGCTGAGGTTCTCTTTGGGTGTGACCAGGATGGACAGGATCAGGAATGAGTGTATCAGAGAGACAACATGTGTTAGAGGTTTTGGAGATAAAGTCAGAGAGGCCAGACTGAGATGGTTCGGACATGTCCAGAGGAGAGAGAGTGAATACATTGGTAGAAGGATGCTGAGTTTTGTACTGGCAGGCAGGAGGCCTAGAGGAAGACCAAAGAGGAGGTTTATGGATGTAGTGAAAGAGGGCATGAAGGTAGTTGATGCGAGAGAAGAGGATACAGAAGACAGAGTTAGATGGAGGCAATTGATTCGCTGTGGCGACCCCTGAAGGGATAAGCCGAAAGGAAAAGAAGAACTTTTCCTCAACCAAATATTGCAAAATGGTTTCTGTTTGTGTCTTATAATATTAGAACTTTTTTTTAAAATAACGTCTTTTTTATTTACTTTTGCAGCATCCTGCTACTAAAATGGCATTATTTTTCCTCTTACTGTTAGGACAATATTTTAGGAAAATCTCACTTTCTCGTTTGAGTATAACTTTTGATTTTATTTTTTTAAAACTTAGTGCCCTTTTTTTGATTCTTGCATTTTTATTTGAGCTTTTTTGTTCAATTATGCTTTTAGAATGTGCCTTACACATCTCCCAAGTCGCACTTTGATCTATGCCGTCAACATACACTGTCATGTCAAGCGACACAATTCAATTCTCTTCCAGTAGATGGCAGAAGGTGCGTAATTACCTTCTGTATCCACCTGTTCCATGTAACATTTTTGTTTGGTGGTGTACTATGAGATTGTTCTCTAGTAAAATAAAAGCCTCGGTGGTTGCAAAAAAATGATCTAAATGATCTTTGATGAGCGGTGTTCCTGTTATTAAGACTATCTTTGATGAGATTTTTGTCCAGCAGATTCCTAAAATCAGCAACGCAACACTGTTATATAGAGGATCTTTGACTTACGCTCGCTAGCTCGGAACACCCGGTTTGTAGCGCTGCTGCGGTTTATTTAGCTGAAACAGATGTCTTATGTAATGTTATCATTCATTCATGACGTTTCAGTCATTTCGGGGACGACATTTTTGAAACCACGCCATCCGACATTAAAGCGTCAATGCAGATTTGTTCCCGCAGGAGAAGAACGTCCGCTCTCTAAGCACCTGCAACCACTTGACTGCCTGTTCTCTCTGGGCTGCTTTTCAAAAGCGATGCCAGCCGCAAGAAGTTCTCCGGCTGCTGGCTGGCCTCCAGCAACCACGCAGGGCTGACCCTTGGCAAACACAGAGAGAGACCTCGGAGAAAAATGAGCGTGCACGCCATCGGGAGGGAGGCAAACAAACATATTATGCAGCCCGTAGGCTTGGCTGAGGCCTGTTTCCAACATGCTAAAAAGGGACAGACAGAGTGACAGCCTCTTGGCGGATTACTGCAGATGGACCCAGCAGGACCGGCCGTTTCCGTCCAAAGAGCCGCCAAGTGGTTCAAATGCGGCACGCCCCCTCAGAGGCCTTAAAATATGTTGTTTGCTTGCAACAACATAAAACAGATCAAGGTTACGACACCTAAACTACAGTCCATAAACACGTGAAATAAGGACTGTCGATGTTTACACCACCAGTAGTAGCGATCACAAATCTGTTGGTGAGCTAATGTTGTTAGCACCATGCTAATGCTAGTAGCTACTAGCTAATGCTAGTAGCTTTTTTTTGCAGTAGTTCCTTAAAAACAGCAAAATGCTATCATGCTAATGCTAGTAGCTACTAGCTAATGCTAGTAGCTTTTTTTTGCAGTAGTTCCTTAAAAACAGCAAAATGCTATCATGCTAATGCTAGTAGCTACAAGATGACGCTCGTAGCTTCTGTTGTGTCGAATATAATCTCTACTGGTACGCTATCGTAAACGTTGCACTAACGCAGGGGTTGGGGAAACTTTTTGACTTAACAGTAAGTTAACGCATCACATAAAACAACTACTGTAGTAGCGTACTACTACGTGGGTGATAAACAACAACTAAGCACTATACATAACACATAACTTCAAACTGCTATTTCCAAATGTCCACAAGACATGCTGGGTAGTCCAGCTGCAGCAAGAATATGACTATGAACAATGGGTATTGTGCACAGATATTTCTTTTTGTGTCGGTCAATTTGCCATAATTAAATTTGAAAGGTTTTTATTTTTTGGTGGTATCTGCTTGCCCGTGCTCACAAAAACGTTTTGTATATTAAAGCCGAGGTCACAACCGCTTGTACGGGGTCCTACGTCCATAAAAATGCACGTGTGACACTCTGGTTTTTGACCACCAGAGGTTTTTTGTCATGTCAAACAAACTTTTACGGCTATTTTTTTCAGGTTGCCGTACGGCCAAGATGTGTCTTTCATACGTTTTTTTGGATTGGGCAAAATGTCCATTTTTTGGTGCGCCACATTTCCTATATGTGTCACATTTCACAAACAAATTACCCGCCCAATTAGTGCAGCTAAAGCACGTTCAGATATTTTGTACTTCCTCCATGCGTGTCAAGATTTTACTCCCTCACGGTCACCGGAACTACGTTGTCCACAAAAAAGCAGTGATGTGGGGAATGCCAAAAAAAGCTTGGCCAAAAAAATCTAGGCTTTAGCCCAGGGGTTTCAAAAACTCGGCCCATGGGGGGCTGAGACCCTGCAGGTTTTCTTTCCACCCGGTCACTAAAGAAGGAGATTTTAATGTTCAGCACCTTCAATTTGAGGGAAGGAGCTCATCAACTAAAATCACATGCTGAAGAAAGTGGTTGAAGAGAAAACATGCAGGGTCTCGGCCCTCCATGGCGTGGGTTTGAGACCCCTATTTGAGACTGTCGTTGTGGCTTGTTACGAGTGCCTACAGTAAGGGGTGTCACCACTCTCCTTAGTCGGTTTGCTTCAGCCTCTCACATATCTTTTACTGTTGAGGTCAAGTACGGTATGCTTACTCTATTTACTCTGAAGTGTCTCATGCTACGTTGGCTGGTAACCTAATGTAAGCTTTCCGCGTGTATTTAATTGCATCATATGAGCTTCTCTTACCTCCCATATCACACCTGAGACAGGTGAGCAGAGAAGACGTCACTAACGACGACGCAGTTTCGACACGCTCTAATACAGAACATGGAGGGGGTTTTCAACAGAAAGGGGGAAAAGCATTCTGGCAGATGCAACACTTAGTATTAGATACTTCATTCATCTCCAAGAGAAGTTTACGGTTCAAGCCGCTGTGCAAAAATTTCATACTAAAGTGCATAATAAACTACAGAAACACAAGTATTAGCGCCTCATCAAGCTGTATCATGCCCAAGCCTGCTCTCATTGTTGCCACAAAATCCAACCAAACGTCATCTCCACATTTTGCAAGGTTTTTTTTCTCTTTATAAAATACATTTTTTTCCTTCAAAAGAAAGACAAAAAATACTACTTTTGTATTTTGAGTTTTGACACCTTACAAAAATAAAGTTTTTAATCTGAAAATTTTCATTTTTGGATAGAAAGGAATTAAATCACAAAAAGTTTGATTTTTAAAAATTGTCTTTAAAATTTACATTTCAATTTTTTGTTTTAAAAAACAATTTGCTTTATTTTTGCTTTAATCAGAAATTGCTTTATTATGCATAGGAAACTAATCGCTAATTTCTACTTTTGGCTTAATTAATTTTTTCCCTTAATCTCCCTAGATGGGAGGAATAACTCACAAAAGCATTAAAAAACGAATAAAAATATTTGAATATATAATATTTCAATACTTGAAAAATAAAAATGTTGTCATTTTTTGTTTTATTTACATTTTTTGTTAATTTTTTGGGGGGTACCTAATTTTTGTTGAATGCAAATGTTGTCTTTTTTTTGTTTTGTTTTGTGTTTTCACATCTTCCCCGTTTTTAGTTATTTATTTTTTGTGTGGATAGAACAGAAATAACTAAATTTTTTTCCAACTAAATACAAATTACAATTACAACATGTTTTCTGATTAAAAGGGATCAATATATCATGCCAGTATTTAATAAGTGTAAGGTCATGCCCCCAAATGAGTGCAAACACTTACTACACCTAAAGATGTAGTAAGTCTCATTGTGTGGATACAGTTCCATTAAAACCAATGCAAAGTTTGAATGAAGTCCTTTGGGCACATAAACTCAAAGGTATCCCATCAAATACACACACCTTCTATGTGTATTTCCATGCATTAAGCAATAAGGCTGTCAGGAAGAAAAGCAATAAAATTCCATGTGTCCTACCAGGAATTGAAGCAGGATCTGACAGGGGGCAGCCTTGGGTGTCCGTCAGCCGGGAATCGAGCGCTGCGGGGCGGGCTCGTGAAGGGAGGCTGCTCCGGTGAGTCGGCAGCGTCGCCCGCCAGCAGCAAACTTTCCTGGGAGGACTGTGGTCAACAAAGTTGTGCAGCTTGCCGGCTACTTTTTTTGGAGGGTCTGAGGAAGTCGCTGGTGAGTCACCGGACCACGCCCCCTTCTCCTCCCCAGTCAACCCCCCACTTCCATATAAGGAAAGTACACGCCCCTCCCTGCATCTCTGCAGCAGGCGATGTGGAGGTGAACTCCCGCCACCCCAGCACCGTCCAAGCGCCTTGTTTCCGCGCCGAACTTCAATTGGACATGATGATGAGCAGTTTAAGTGTTTGCATGTGTGCCATTGAGTTAGCTCATCGTCGCATGCATTAATCAGTTTAGTATGTTGTCATGAATTATTATTATTCAAGTAAACAGTAATTAACAGGGGATCAAACTTCTATTTAATTTTTTTTTACATTTTTGCTTCTTTTGAGATATTATATTTTATTAGTAGTAGTAGTTTTACAATATGCACACTTGTTTAAAGTCTTTCTAATTACTTTTTTTTTTTTTTTTTTTTTACATTTTTGTCACTTTTGGACATTCTATTATTCTTAGTATTATTCATTTATATGCATTTAATACTATATTTCAGAACTGTTTTGGTGACTTCCATGCACTCAATGGACACAATATTCGGTACACCAAGTTGTTTTTTAATAAAAACAAAAATGTGGTAATTATTTTTACATTTTTGGTACATTTGGACAAGCTCCATTGTAATTATTATCATTGTTATTATATATATAATATTTATATTATATATTGTTATATTGGGTACACTTGCTCAAGGTTGTTTTTTTTACTTCAACAATTGAAATTTTGGTCACCATTTGAAGAAAATGGGTTACCCCAATTGTTTGTCTGTCATGCCCCCCCTAGGGGACAGAAATGTTGTCACGCCCCTCTACCCCCATTTGAAATACTATTGATCAATAGATAATATCCATGTATCTGTTTCTACTATACAGACTGAACTCGAATCTCAAACCAGGAAAATGCAACAAAACGGAGAGCTGTGAAGTAAACAAGGATATCCAAGGGTCAAATTGCATAAATGTGTACATGTTGGCAGGTCTGCACTCCTAGCCTCTTGCAAACCCTCTGACAATTCACTGCGGCCCCCCAGGGGTGCCTGCCCTACTGTTTGAGAAGCACTGCCTTAAGACAATCTTTATTATTATTATTATTATACTATGTGGTTGAAATACGTGAAATGCGTTTTAATGATTTCATATACACTATATACACTCAAGGAGCCCAATATTGGGCAGACATGCCAAAGTCTTTCTAAAAAGCTAAACAATAAATTCCTCTCTTCATCAGAAGTGAACATAATTAATTTTTTAAAAGAATTTTTGGTACAGTTCTTGTATTGGATTGTACAGATGTAACTAATAAAGTGTCCATTGTCTGTATATCAAAGCTGAAATAACATAACACACCAAAATTCAGAAATGAATGTGTATTTTGGGGGATTTTGCAAGGTGAATATCACATCGTTTTTAAATTTTTGTTAATTTATGGTCACCCCTGGCCTACACGACAAGTCTTTATTCCGTGCATTACGTATGTAACTCTGTATGCCCTCCATTGTTGTATCCGTTGGGATGATGAACCTTTCACTTCTCCATTCTCCAGTAGGAAACCACCGCAGCGTTTCGCTTCTCTCGTGACTAAACAAGCCACACACAAGTCGCACGCTCTTGTTCTTGTGTTCCGAGCTTTAAAGGAACGGTACAGCGTTCTCGTTTTGAGTCATTATGCAGGCCTAGTGGTGTTGACACAGGCCCCACCCCATTTGATAACATTGTGTTACTGTTAGTCATGACATAAGTTTCTCACACACGACCCGTGAATGGTGGTGGTAGCGCTCATGGTCTGGGTAACATGTGTAGATATGACAAGAAGTTGAAAGCTGCATCTTCTGCTTCTGCGATTGGCTTGTGACCAGTCCAGGGTGTACCTCGCCTCTCTCCTGAAGTCAGCTGGGATAGGCTCAAGCATACCCCCGTGACCCAAGTTAGAATAAGCAGCATAAAAAAAGGATGGATGCATCTCATCTTCATGGTATGGGGAAAAAGTCTATTATCAGTAGGAACTTTTTGCTTTTGTTTTTTTAATATATTTTTAATATATTTCCGAATTTGCAGTTTCTGCTTACATAATCTTCATAAATGTCGTACTCGAAATATTATGACTTTATTCCCATAATATTACATAATTCATTTCCTCCAACTTAATTCCCCCCCCCCCCCCATAATATTACCATTTTACTAAAAGCAACATATTGTTTCTTTAATATTTCAGCTCTCTGCTACTAAAATGGTAATATTTTTACCCATAAGTTTATTTCTGTACAATTGTATCTTTTTTCTCTTCAGAGCAGGGGTAGGGAAGCTATGGCTCGGCAGCCAGATGTGGCTCTTTTGATGGCTCTCAGAAGTTTAACGCCATAACATTAATTTCCTTTAATTTTGTTTTTTCTTAAAATATACGCAACGTAGCTCGCTTTAAGAAAGGGGTGTTGAAAGTGCGGTCCAAGTGATTTATTGGTCTGCCGCACATTCTGAAAATACCATTTAACAAAAAACTTTAAGGAGACTGCAAAAATGGAACAATAAGCAGTAATTTTACGAAAATTAGATCAAAATATTAGGAGAAAGTTGTGGGAAAATTCGGTTGCAGAAAAGGCTATAATATTAGGAGAAAGTAATAAAATTACAGGACTAAAGTTGTAACTATGAGAAGCAAACAAAATAAATAAATATAAAGTTATTATTTCTGGAATTTTAGGTTGGGAGAAAATTGAATTGATTGGGAATAAAGTTAAAATATTGGGGGAAAAGAGTCATAACATCACAAATAAATGTGCAATGTTTTTTTTTGCTGACATTTTAAAGGAATCACAGTGTTAGAAAAAAGATTCAAAATATAAAACCGTCCCAGCACTCTAATGCATCCAATTCAGAAACTAATTACTAATTAATAAAGTAATTACTTGCTTAAAAATGCACACGTTTAGTTGTAAACACTCATTCATTCATCCATTTTCTATACCGCTTATCCTCATTAGGGTCTCAGGTATGCTGGAGCCTATCCCAGCTGACTTTGGGCGAGAGGCGGGGTACAATTAGAAGGGTGAAAATATGGCTCTCACGAAAATACATTTGAAAATATGTGCCTTTCATGGCTCTCTTAGCCCAAATGCTTCCCTGCTTTAGAGTATGCCGATTTTCTCTTAATATTTGGACTTTCTTTCTTCTACTCTAACTTTTTGAATTTTCTTCTTGTAAATTTTTGTCTCGCAACTATGACTTTTTTTTTACATAGTATTTTGACTTTATTCTTGTAATTTATTCATTCATTTTCTATACCACTTATCCTCATTAGGGTGGCGGGTATACTATGAGTCCCAATATAACAAAAACAAGCCATGCCAACAAGACTTTCTAGACAAAAATGTTACAAGCATAACATTTTAATTTTACGTAAATAAAGTTGTGATACTAAAGGACTTTTTAAACAAGTCTGCACCTGCACCTCAACACCACTACGGCCAGAGAAATGGTAATGGACCTTAGCAGAAAAAGAACTCATGCAGAACCTGTTCTCAGTAAAGGTGACCGTGTGGAGGTGGTTCGCACCTATAAATACCTGAGAGTGCATCTGGATGATAAACTGGACTGCCAACATGCATGCTCTGTGCAGGAAAGGACAGAGTCGTCTGTACTTCCCTAGAAGGCTGGCGTCCTTCAACGTATGCAAGAAGCTCCTACAGAACTTCCACCAGACTGCGGTAGCTAGTGGCCTCCTGTATGCAGTAGTGTGCTGGGGGAGCAGCTTGAAGAAGAAGGACGCCACACGCCTGGAGAAGCTGGTGACGCAGGCAGGCTCTGTCATTGGTACTGAGCTGGACAGTCCGACATCTGTGGCAGCATCAACCGGCATCATCTCCCAACAGAAAAGCCGTTTCAGTGGCAGATTACTGTCCTACTCCACTGACCGACAGAGAAGATCATTCCTCCCCAACGCCATGCGGCTTTTTAACACAACAGAGGGGGGGGGGGGGATAAAAACACACACAAAGGACTGGGCTTTTTACTTAATTATGTTTGATATTATTATTTAATAATATGATGTATTGTTTGTTGATTATTATCATGTGTTTTTGCACTACAAACTGGGAGTGACCAGTTACGTATTATTTAATTATCCTTCTGTACTATTCTATTTTCCGTATTTGTGTTACCCAGTGATCAAGTTTGTAACGATTTAGGTTTAGAACCTGACATTCTTGGAGAACTGCTTGAAACCCAAATTTCTCTTGGATATTAATAAAGTATCTAAAAGAAAATGGGGATAATATTACCCGAATGAAGTTGTACTTTTACGACAAGTCCATCATATTCTTGTAATATGACAGTGGTCCCTCGTCACTTTGCGGTTGTAATTTTGCAGCATCATTCTCACTATTTTAATAAAATATATGAATTAACAAAATCATGCAGTTTTGGGGTTGAATATGACCTGTTATTGGTAAAAAAAAAACTTATTGAAGCAAATTGTACATATTTTTTGCCTAAATTAGGAATTTTCAAGCCCAAAAATGCCCAAATGAACCAAAACGCATTATATAACTCATTCAGAAGATGCATTCAAAGACGCTGTATATGTAGTACTCTACACTGGTCACTAGGTGTCAGTAATGTTACTGTAATGTTCAGTGAGATACACACCAGAACAGCAGGCTTTTATTGCAGGTCTGACTAATCTTACAACAGGCACAATAAAAACACGGGCTACTGTTGCGGCTATAACTCTGAACCCCCGATGTCACTTCCTGTCCACTCCGCTATAGGGAACACAACAACACACACAAACACAGGTCTTATTTATGCATTAAATATCTTATTTACTTTTAATATGTCTACTATATTGGATAATACAAGTGAAAAGGTGACTGTAGAGGTGCTATGTCATGTCTAGAGTGCTCCAATAATGTTAACAGCAGTATTTACAAGACTTTTGTGCTTTGATTGCTTTTTTTTGTTGCCAAATTCTGACATTTACTCATTGAAATTACCACTTTTAGATTACGACTTTTTCAGGCAAAATAAATAGAAGTTAATTCTACAACTTTTTCTTCAAAAAATTACAAATTATTTCTGGTCATTTTATTTCTTGTAAATAGTTTGTAAGGTTTAGTTATTCCTCTATATCCTCAAATGTTTACGTTCAGCTCCAAACCACATGTTGTCATGTACAAAAATGGACAAAATTGTTCATGTGATCCGTACCTGAATGTAATCAACGGTAAAAAACATCCTGACCGAAGGACCAATTAGACTAATAAACGCAGTATTTAAAAAAAAAAAAGTGCCATGTTTAACACAAAATGCCGATGCTGTCCCTAATTGGGGTGATGTAGTTGTTTTGGTAATCCTTGTGATGTTATATAACAAAATGTCCTTTCTAATGATGTGCCACTGTGATCATTTCAACTTTTTCCGGACTTGACCTCCCAATGCCACCCCAAAAAGCCTCACCGCTTGACTGTGTAAGAAGTTATCACGCTGCAGTACACGCTTTGAAAACTCAAGCCGGGAAAATAAGCAGTATATTTGCACTTAATTGTAGACAATTTTTGTTTTACAAGACTTTGCGGTTCAGAGGCTCTGGTGAGAATACCACCCAGGAATGTTCCCGTACTGGAGAGGCGGGCGGCGGGCATCGAATGGAGGCCGAGCACTGTTGCTGACGGCCAACGAGCTGTGGAAGTTGGTATGAAGAGACCACAGTGTAAATATACAGCCAACCATGAGATGTTATGTTAGCTACAAGGCTTTTTCAACCAAATGTGCACGGAGTATCAAAGTCAGGCTTACACAAGTACGCTCTGGTAGACTCCTGTAGTAGAAGGAAAGCACTTTCTAATGCATACCACTGACACCTGCAGGACTGGAGTGGAGATACTCCTTTGTATGTTGAAACATCTTCCTGCACGTCGACAATCACCGGCAATCGTTTTTAGCGTTTACACCACCGGGGGTGTCCATACTTTTTCCACCAAGAACCACATACTGAAAAATGAACGGATGCAAGGACCACTTTGATATTTCATAAAATTTATATTTTGTAAAAATAAAAAAATGCATCTCAGCTTTGTGATGTAGCTGAAAAATTTGCTTGAAATATTATGACTTTAATTTGACATAATTTCCAGAAATTTCAACTATTTTGTTGTTTCTGTTTCTCATAATATGACAAGTTTAAAAAATAACATATTTTTTCTTTAATATTACAACTCTAAGATACTAAAATGACTTACATTTGCTCGTAATATTTGAAGTTTATTCTCATAAAATTGCAACTTTTTTTCTCATTAGAATATGACTTTTCTCTCTTAATATAAACATATTATATTTATATATAAATTACAGCAGTTTTGTCCTTTGTTCTAATATTTTTTTGTTTGTTGTTTTCATTTTTATTTTATTTTTTTACAATTTCTACTTTCTTCTTATTCCCCCGACATAATTATTAAATTATTACTTTATAATATTTGACCTTATTCTGGTAACATTATCACTTTTTCTGAAACTTTGTTGTTTTGTTTTTTTCATTATAGTATGGCAGCAGAAATAAAAAAAAATTTTACTTAGTAATTTTTTTCCTTAATATTGCAACTAAATGCTACTAAAATGATATTTGGGTTTCAACTTTGTTCTCTTAATGACCTTATTCTTGTAAATCTACTTTTAAATACTTTTAAACCACTTTTAAAGAGTTGTTATGAGCGTGAGAGTTTGACCCTGGAACAGATTATTTCTATTTCCATGACTTCCTTGCAGGAAAAATGTGAAGAAAGTTTACCAGCTTCCTGTGTTCCATTGCAGATTTTTCCTTCCAGACGTCCATGAATGAAACAGCAGGGAGTCCAGTGAGTCTGACTGCCGACATTAAAAAGTGTAACTATGAGGGGATCGGTCGTGCATAAACGTGCGCAGGATTCGGGGTCATTACCCGCCAGGTTGATAAACAAAACATGTGACATTGTGTGGAAAAACTGATCCCATTCATCGGCCTCATCAGCCACAAACATTCTGCATGCTGGGCAAATCTCACACATGTAACAGACATTCCACGTGGTTCAGATGAGGCGGTGAGGGAGAGATGCCATTTTGGGGGCAAAGGAGGGCGAAGGATGAGTTTCCATACATCCGTGCAAAGTTGCAAGTCTGGGTGAGATTAGCTCGCTGGTGCCTTTGCGGCTTTTATGTCATCTCGGAAAGTTTATGAACTCTTATCTAATAGCCTCCTTTTCTGCATTCAAAATGTCAAGATGCCTTTCATTCTGTACAAATGCCCCCCTATTCCCAATGATGTCTATTTTGCTTTATTTTAGTTTGATTCACTGTTCAACTTGGGAAGTTCTACTCTGTATACCTGCGATAGCCTCTTTTTACTTGTTGATGATTGCTTTGATTTTTATCAATACAGTTTAGTTCCTGTTGATTATGAGACACACTTTAGACTTTGCATCTTCGGTTTATTGGTGCGGACATATCGTAGAAACTAAAGTCCATGTTGGTAAAACACACACTTATACTAATTAGCGCCTTTATTATGAATTCTGCACTGCAGTGACCTTTGCTTGTTACAGTAGTTCCAATCTTTAGTTTATTTATAAATTAAAGGAAGTGATCTTGTGCAGAAAGTGACCTCAAGCAGCTGGCTTGTAGGCGAAAGTGCTTTTTTTGTTATATATTTAGGGTAAAAATAAATACATAATATATATTTTTTTAAATATATTTTAAATATATTTATATTTTATATATACCATATATATATATATTTTAATGGCTAACTACGCTATACTTTACTAACTATAACTATAGTATACATTTTTTTAAAAACATTTTAAGAATATTATAGCTGTATATACAACTGTATATATAACATAACATAACTGTATATATAACATAACATAACTGTATATATGACCTGTGATTGGCTCAACTAATTTTAACTAGTTTTAACATTTTAAAATGTGTGTATATATAAACATGTATATATATACACATACAGTGAAGGAAAAAACTATTTGAACCCCAGCTGATTTTGTAAGTTTGCCCACTAACAAAGAAATGATCAGTCTATAATTTCAATGGTAGGTTTATTTGAACACTGAGAGACCACAATGACAAAAAAATCCAGAAAAATGCGTTTCAAAAAGAGTTATAAATTAATTTGCATTTCCATGAAGGTAATAAGTATTTGATCCCTTTGAAAAACGTGCTTCAGTACTTGGTGGCAAAACCTTTGTTGGCAATCAGAGGTCAGCCGTTTCTTGTAGTTGGCCACAAGGTTTGCACACATCTCAGAGGGGATTTTGGCCCACTCCTCTTTGCAGATCCTCTCCAAGTCATTAATTTTTCGTAGCTGATGTTTGGCAACTCGAACCTTCATCTCCCTCCACAGATTTTCTATGGGATTAAGGTCTGGAGACTGACTAGGCCACTCCATGACCTTAATATGCTTCTTCTTGGCCGTGTGGTTTGGATCATTGTCATGTCATGTCAAGCAGGGAAAGATCCAAGGCACTAAATTACTGACACAACTAGTGGCCTTCTAATCAATGACTTCAGTGACCATCTTCCAGTGTTTACGATTTACAACAAAAACTACAAAAAACGAAAGATGGAGGACAAAAGAAGCTGCAAAAGACTACACACAGAGGACAGCATCAATGCTTTCAAAAAAGATTTAGACGAACAAAGATGGGAGAGTGTGTACAGTGGAAGCAATGTGGATGAAGCATATGAACACTTTCTAATGACTTATATGAAGCTGTACCATAAGCACTGTCCATTGAGAGAAATGGACAAGCAAAAGAAGAATAATCAGCCATGGATGACAAAAAGTCTGCAAAATGCCTGTAAGAAGAAAAATACATTATATAAGAAATTCATAATTCAACAAACAAAAGTTGCTGAAATAAAATATACAACATACAAAAACATGTTAACACATATTTTGAGAACGTGCAAGAAAGAATATTACAAACAAATACTAGATAGGAATAAAAACAACATTAGAGCTACTTAGGGCATTCTGAACAGTATTATTAGGAAAGGCACTAGGAAAGCAGACTCCCCTTAATACTTCACAGTTGGAAATTTTATTAATAATGATGATATGAGGGACGTAGCTGAGAAGTTTAATAACTACTTTGTAAATATTGGACCAAAGCGGGAAGAGGAGATCCCAAAATCCTGGTCAGTGGAGGAAGAGAAGGAGACTATAGACAGGAAACCTAACCCCATGTTTCTCACAGATGTGAGCAAAGAGGAAATCATTGACATTGTACATAAATGTAAAGCAAAAACATCAACTGATTGTGATGGAATTGGAATGGATACGATAAAAATGTTTATCAATGAGATCGCAAAACCGCTAACGTAGATCAGCAATCTGTCATTCCAGACAGGCAAATTCCCAGACAAAATGAAGACACCTAAAGTAGTTCCAATCTTCACAAATGGAGGTAAACATAATTTCACAAACTACCGACCAATTTTGTTATTCCCTTAAATTTTCCAAAATCATGGAAAAGTGATTCAAGCATAGGTTGGACAAATTCCTCAATAAGAATGACATCCTGGCGGACGGCCAATACGGATACAGAGCTAATATTTCCACTTCTATGGATTGAAATCACAGAGGAAATTACGGATGCTATCATGGATCATAGAAAATGTGCATCCTCAGTATACATGGATTTAACAAGAGCTTTTGATACAATCAATCACAGCATCAAACTACTACAAAATTGGAAAGGTATAAAATTAGAGGGTTAGTTCTGAACTGGGTTAAAAGCTACCTTGCAAACAGGAAGCAATATGTGAAGCTAGGAGAATATGCATCTACAAATTCAGAGATATTATGTGGCGTACCACAAGGGTCAATTTTGGGACCAAAATTATTTAACCTATACATTAACGACATCTACAAAGTGACAAAACACCTAAACCTAGTACTATTTGCAGATGATACCATTGCTTATTGCTCTGGAGAAAACACACAAGAGCTAATAAGAAAAGTTTCGGAGGAAATGATTACTCTAAAAAGATGGTGGACAAAAACAGATTATCCTTGAATCTAAGAAAAACGAATATGATGCTATTTGGTAATAGCAGAAGAGATACTTGTGAGGAAATACAAATTGATGGGGAGGAAATTCAAAGGGTGAATGAACATAAGTTTTTGGGCATCATAATTGATGACAGAATGAGTTGGAAACCTCACATCAAAAACATACAACATAAAGTAGCAAGAAATACTTCAATACTGAATACAATTACATTTGTCCTGGATGAAACATTACTCCAAACTCTCTATTGTTCTCTGGTGTTACCATATCTAACTTATTGTGTGGAGATATGAGGAAACAACTACAAAAGTACACTTCACTCGCTTGATGTACTGCAAAAAAGATCAATTAGGATAATCCATAACACGGGGTACAGAGAACACACAAATCCACTGTTTCAAAAATCACAATTATTAAAATTTGCTGATCTGGTTAACCTTCAAACCGCTAAAATGATGCAAAAAGCAAACAACAACCAGTTACCAAAGAATGTCATACATTTTTTCTCAAAAAGAGAGGAGAAATATGAACTTAGGAATAAATAAAAATAAAAAAAAAAAAAAAAAAAAAAAAAAAAAAAAAATTTAAATACTTAGGTATGTGGAATAAAACTATGGAATGGATTAAGTAAAGAAGTAAAACAATGTTCTAATATGAGCGACTTCAAGAAACATTACAAACAGTTGATGTTTTCAAAATACAAAGAAGAAGACTCGTGAAATATTGTGTACATCCAAGGCCATATTACTTCATTCTTTGGAGAGTACATTTTCTGTCTGTTGACTGTCAATGCTATGGTTGTTACCATCACCTTATACTTGTACTAGGAACTTTTCATTCCTAGTAAGAACATTGTCTGTACAACAACAATGTTTTGTTATAATTGATATACACCACTCATCACTATTTCACTATTGTTAATATTTATTATGAATATCATTCTTTAAGACGGCAATATAATTTATTTACCATGACAAGGACTACTATTCAACAAACTGTCACATGACCTTACTTATGCATTTAAATTTAGTAACTGCAGGAAGTGTACAAATGTATTGAAATAGGGGAGAGCCTACCGGGGTAGGATTTAATAAGCTTTGCTTCTTCCTACTCTTTTTGGACATGTGGAACTGTCAATTGTATTAAGTGATGTATTCCAAAGTAATTTACATGCATGTTTATTCATTCATTCATTCATTTTCTAGGCCGCTTATCCTCATTAGGGTGGCGGGTATGCTGGAGCCTATCCCAGCTGGCTTTGGGCGAGAGGCGGGTACACCCTGGACTGATCGCCAGCCAATCGCAGGGCACATATAGACAAACCAAAATTTACACTCACATTCACACTCTAATGGACAATTTAGAGTGGCCAATGACGCTAACATGCATGTTTTTGGAATGTGGGAGGAAACCGGAGTACCCGGAGAAAACCCACGCACACACGGGGAGAACATCATGCATGTTCAAATAAAATTAAACCATTACCATTACCATTACCATGCTGGAATAACCAACCACGACCCATTTTCAATGCCCTGACTGAGGGAAGGAGGTTCTCACCCAACACTTGACGGTACATGGCCCCATCCATCCTCCCTTTGATGCGGTGCAATTGTCCTGTCCCCTTGGCAGAAAAACACCCCAAAAGCATAATGTTTCCACCTCCATATTTGACAGTGGGCATGGTGTTTTTGGAGTCTATAATTTCAGGATCCTTCTGACTTTTTGGGTTTCAAGCAGGAGGTGTAAGAAAAGTTACCACAGGGATAACTGGCTTGTGGCGGCCAAGCGTTCATAGCGACGTCGCTTTTTGATCCTTCGATGTCGGCTCTTCCTATCATTGTGAAGCAGAATTCACCAAGCGTTGGATTTTTCACCCACTAATAGGGAACGTGAGCTGGGTTAGACCGTCGTGAGACAGATTAGTTTTACCCTACTGATGATGTGTTGTTGTAATAGTAATCCTGCTCAGTACAAACAGTTTTTCCCCTCACTGTATATATAAATGGCTATAACTATGCTATAACTATGCTACTTTACTAACTGTAACTATAGCATACATTTTTTAAAAACATTTCAAGAATAGTATAGTTGAATATACAACTGTATACTGTATATAACATTAACTGTATATATGACCTGTGATTGACTATACTAATTTTAACTAGTTTTAATTGTGTCTGTGTGTATATATCCGCGACCCTAATGAGGTTAAGCGACATAGAAAATGGATGGTTAACTATATATATATATACATATACAGTATATATGCACTATACTATTTTTTATGTTCAGGAGTAAACGTGTAAGGAGTAAGGACGTCTCTATGAGCGACACAGCTGCAAAACAGCGCCCCCTGTCGCTTGTACCTGAGCTCACGCAGTTGGACGCAGTGAATGGCTTTTTTCTTTTTAATCTACTCTGTTAGCATTCAGACGATGCATTTTAGCTGTAAAAAAAAGATTCTTATTATTTGACATGTTAGAGTCACGGTTAACGATCCTATGGAACGTTTTAGTAAGTTTGTGTTTGTGGCGAATCCGCGGAAGGAAGTTCATGCTCCACGCCAGACAGGAAACCACGTGGTTTTTCGGGAAGCAGTTTGAGGAGCGCTGTTAGCATTTAGCGTCCAGTAGATGAAACGCTTTAAAGGATTTTGTTTTTGTACAAAACGTTTTATCTGACGTGTCTAAAACATGTCGTCGTTCAGGAAAGCCCTGAAATCCCGACAGAGAAACCACCATGAAAGATCTCAGGTGAGTTAATGGGAAGCTAGCCGACCTAGCTAACAACAATGCATGGACGCCTTTGCGTTGTACGCTACACGACCTGTTTTTTTTACCTGTGTTTGCGTCTTATTAGCCTGTATTTAGGAAGCATTTGGGATTGCTGGAGAAGAAGAAAGACTACAAACTCCGTGCAGAGTAAGTAGAATGCAAGAACGTTCGTCAGCGCGTCCTCACAGAAATATTATCATAATCGTCTTTGACTGTCGCATTCTAACACCAACAGTGACTACCACAAGAAACAAAACACCCTCACAGCCTTTAAGAGGAAAGCCCTGGAGAGGAATCCCGATGAGTTTTACCACAACATGATCCGCTCGCACTTGAAGGTGACTGACAACAAACTTTGCTTTTGCTTTTGTGCGTGCAAGGCCTATTATTTCTCTGACAAATGCACCACATGGTGGCGCTGTTGTTAAACCCACAACAGATGGATTGACTCAAATTATCACTCTTCTCAGTGCAGAAGCACCGCTGTCATTTTAGGTCGCTGTGTGACATTTGAGCAAAAAACAATATATACAATAAACAATATTGCTGACACGCCTTCTTTAAAGAGCCTTTGGCTGTGACAGTACACTGGCGGAACCTAAACCAGTCTGCGACTCGGCGTCTTCCCCTGCTGTGAAAGGCTGCTCACTTCTTCTGATGAATTCAGTTATTTTTCGGGTTATTAGCTTAGCCTTCTGACTGTCACACACTTACTCGCAAGTGTTAGCCACATTGCTGCCATGTGGAACTTGTTTTGAGGGAGGGGAGAGTGGCAACCGACACTGCCAAAGATGTCATGTGGTCAAGATTCTACACTGCACCAAATGATTGCTGTGGGCTGCAATAGTGCTAGGCACCTGTGATCGGCATTGAAGGGCATTTGCTGATCAGGAACTTTACGGAAGCCGACCGATTGTCCCCTAGCTATACTGGATTTCATTATAGGGAAAAAAAAACATGATACATTTACGTTTTTATGCCAATATTGGGCCATCTGCCATCCCTATTTATTATTATATCTTATGTTATGTCCCGCTGACAGGATGGCGTTCACACGTCTAAAGAGGAGGGAGAGATGACAGAGGAGCAGAAGAAAGTGATGAGGACACAAGATATCAAATATGTGGAAATGAAGAGGGTGGCGGAAGCTAGGGTAAGTTCTTTAAACGAAATCAAGAATGTACAATGTATTTGAATGTACAATACTGTGTGTGTAAGATGCACACTATTGATACTCCACTCCACAAGGGGTCAATCCCATTACCTTATTTTAAGGAGATGTCATTAAAAAAATGTCGTATCACTGTTGTAAATATATGGAAAAGTGGTAAAAATCACAGACTCCTCTGCAACATTTAAGAATAAAAGGATTATATGCTTGTTTTTCTATACAGTATGCCTCAGGCAAGGGGAAAATAACTTCCAAGAAGGACACACTTCCCGTGATTATAGCTCTTCAATCCTCAGCTAAGACACTTGAGAACCTCCACACCTCAGCACATATGGCGAGGATGCATCAGTGAAGAAAAATCCGATGAATTTAGTGTGTCAAAAAGTGTTAAATTACTGATCCTAGTATTCTAATAACTTGGAAAAACCGTTGACAATTGAGTCCTTGGCGGAAACGAAGCCGATCACAGCTGACATTAGAAGGAAAAGGTCAAGTCGACGCTCCGTTGAGCCTGTTGGGCATTCATTTTTCAGAAAATTGAGCGGATGAAGGCAAGCCTCCATCTTCTGGAGGCACATGGAAAGCAAAAGAACCAGCACATCTTTTTTGTGGATACCAAAAAAGAAGGTAAGTATTAGTTACAGAAAAATAAATGAGGGATTGTTGCTGCAATCTTACCATTGGCAGATGAATTTTGAACTAATTGGACCGTTTGTCTGGAAATGGGGGTTAACTGTATCATGTAAAAACCTAATAATAAGCATTTTGTTATAGTGTGAGGAACAAAATTTATACAAAATATCGATAATTCCATTTTTTAACATTGACGTATTGTGAACATTAGTAGTAGTATACCTGCCATACTTTTAGACACGTATGCCATCTTTTAAAAATAATTACGTGTGCAGAGTGCACTTCAGAGCACATTATTAAGGAAACAACAAGTACAATTAATTTCAATGTCACAAAATTAAACTACCCTTTTTGGCTTATTTGCTTGCTAATCAGGCTCTCCTGATCAGCATGCGAGACTTTAACCAAGCGTTGTGTGTCTGCAGTGCAGTCGTTCGACTTGGCCGACCGCCTCAACACCGTCCCCGAGCTGGTGGATCGAGTGTACAACAGACCGACGGTGGACATGCTGAAGACCGTGCGCTTACACGGGGCCATCCAGCCCGCCAACCTTAAGGTATGTCCTATGTCGGTTTGTTTCCTGGAAAAAATGCAACTTAAAGGGATTAATTTTCCACCCCTCCACGCGTGTCGGTGTGTAGAAGCTGTCTAAGATGCAGTCCAACGA
Source organism: Oostethus manadensis (assembly GCA_024372805.1). NCBI lineage: Eukaryota > Metazoa > Chordata > Actinopteri > Syngnathiformes > Syngnathidae > Oostethus > Oostethus manadensis. The sequence continues at coordinate 2,367,133 of QODF01000041.1, forward strand.
GTACAAGCTTCTTTCCCAACGGATCGACCGGGAAAAGAAATTGTTCGTCATCAGCCAGAAGATCCAGACCCGCAAGGACCTGCAGGTAACTTATGCAGCTTCCGATGTCTACTTTGTATACTTTAGCGCCTCTTTGTGTGCTGCAGGAAAAAACCAAGAGGGTGAAAGTAAAGAAAGAGACGCCTCACGCCGCTGCCATCTACAAGTTTGAGACCAAGAGGAAGCGCTGAGATTTATTGCCGCTATTAGTTTTTGTGCATACAAAATCCTTCTGCTGGTTATTAAACATTAAAATGTATTTGACATGACTGTCCACTGTTGGGTTTAGATTTGGTCCTGCATAATTTAAGACTTAGAAATGAGACATTTAGTGAACTACTCCTGACAATGTTCCTGTCTGTTGCATTTGGTACCAGTAGATGGCGCTATTGGCCTGCATTACAATGATCCTGGCCGTCATAGCTGTCATGGTTACCCCAGGCATGTCCAAAATGTGAAAAATCAAAAGCTTGCCAGGGCCACTCTGATATTTTGTAAATATGCTAGGGATGTACGTACATTTAATAAAAAAAACGATGTATTTCAGCCTTGGAAAATAAAAAAGCATTGAAAAAGCATATTTGTATGAACTTTACCAAATACTTAAAATTGTATTCTTCAATAAGCTTTTAAAATTTACATTATGTATTCAAGAATAGAATAGCCTTTCCTTGTCACTTACACGGAAGTACAAGCAAAACTGACTTTATTCCTATGATATAACCTAATATTCCAAAAAGGACAACTTAATTTTCCAAATGTATGCAGTTTTTTTTTCTTACTAATTTGACTTAATTCCAGTAATTAAAAAAATCCAATTATTTCAACTTCCTAATTGTAAATAATTTTTCCCCCATAATATTTTGACTTTATTCTGGTAACCTTGTTTTGTTTGTTTCTCATATTACTACTACTAAAAAGTTACGTTTTCTTTAATATTCTTTTACATGTCAAATGTATGCTACTAAAATGACATTTTACCTCATATTTCATAAAAACTATTTCAACTTTTTCTTGTAAATATTGCTCTTGTAATTAGGACTTTTCCCCCCATAATATTTTGACTTGAATTCTTTTTTTTTTTTTTACAGTTTTTTTCCACAACCAAATTTTCCAAAAATTACAACTTTGTTTTGTTTCTCACAATACTACCACTACTAAAAAGGAACATTTTCTTTAATATTTTTCAATTTTTCAGTACATTCTTGTAAAAGGGCACTGTTTTTTCTCGTACTATTCATTCATTCATTCATTTTCTATGCCGCTTATCCTCATTGGGGTCGCGGGTATGATGGAGCCTATCCCAGCTGACTTTGGGCGGTAGGCGGGGTACACCCTGGACTGGTTGCCAGTCAATAGCAGGGCATTTTCTACTACTATTTTGACTTAATTAATTAAAAAAAAACAGGTATTTCAACTTTCTTCTTGTAAGTTTTTATGTTTTTTTTAGTTTTTTCCTAAATATTTTGACTTTATTCTTGTAACATTTAGTTTTTCTGTAGTTACATTTTTCAAAAATTACAACTTTATCCATTTAGTTTTTCATTTTATGATTAAAAAAAAACAAACAATTTTGTCTACTTATTATAAATATGTACTTTTTCTCCTTTAATATTGCAATGTTATGCAACTAAAATAACGTTATGATGTTATTCTAAAAAAATTACACTTTCTCGTTCAATTACAACTCTTTTATTATTTTGACTTTATTTTTGTAACGTTACTACTGATTTTTTTTTCTTCTTAATTTATATATTTAGAATATACAGCGGGCGAATAAAAAAGCAGCCGTGGCCCACAAATGGCCCCCAAACCGCACTTTGGACATAGAAAATGCACTTTTAAGGCTGAACAAACACACAGAGGTGTTCAACTGGTACCACTGAGGGGCCAATAAAGCAGGTCATTAAAATGATTAGTGCTCAGCTCGTCAATTATATCACCTGCCGGAGAAACCGGTTTCAGGGAACGCCTGCAGTGTCTCGGCCCTCCATTGACACACATGACCGACACAATCTCACCAGATGCAAAAGTGAACAAGGGTTGCATTGGAAATGAAGCCGCTCATTGTGGTCATAGAATTCAGCAGCGTGCAACTACACTGCAGCACACTGCGATCTGTTTTGGATATTTTCCCTTCTCATGTATTTTTATTAATCTTACCCTGTAACTGCACACGACAACCACAATAAACACATGCTGACATTGAACACATTGCTAGTGTCAATCACGACGGGGCAATGTCAGTATTGTGCACGTGTAGTGTGCCTAATATTGTGGCCAGTGAGTGTGCAGTCACAACAATATAGGTTGAGCGAGTGTGTGTGTGTACCTCCTGTATGGCCTTTATATAGTATGAGAGGCTGAAGTTCAACAGCAGATCACAGCGATCGGGGCCGTGATTGATCGCCAGTGGTGGCAGCGGCTTCATAAACGAGGCCAATCCATCAAAGTCTCCTGGGAACCTCTGGAAGGGAAGAAGGAGCGAGTCAGGCAGAAATGTCAGCAGAGAGGAGGATAAAGAAGAGGAGGAGAACCAGAGGCCTTGGTCCAGACATTGTTCATGTGACCAAAGGTGAGCTGGTACGCTTATGACAGGCCAGCACAGGGAAAGCGGCTGGGTGCTGACCAGTCGTCATACTTTAAATGTAGCTACCGCCATCTTGTGGACTTTAGTAAAAAGAAACATCCGGAAGTTGCCTACAGCCACAGCTATTAATGATGCAAAGCTAAATAAAACCAACCAGGTGACTGTAGGAGTGGTACAACCATAACATGGAAGAAGAAATATGTCTGAATGACGTCGTCAGCACCCTCCCTTGTCCTAGTGTGTCACCCAGCAGAGGCGCGTGCGTGCATGGGGACCCTCTGCCCCTGCGTCCATAAGCGGAGGGGGTGGAGGTCATTGCCCAAAGCCAAGGGGTCGAAACACTATGTGCGCAGTTCCGGATCCCACCCCCCCAAGCACCCACCCCACCCCAGTGACCATGCACAGACACGCCACTGTTCCCGTGTCCTTTCATTGTCACCCCCTCCCTCCCCTACAGCCACGGGACTCTTACGCTAAGACTCAGAGGATACGACCTTCTGATTTTAAAGATACAGACAAACATTCCTGCAGTGTGACCTTCATCATCCATGCCAACACATGCACACACACAAAAAATTACTATAAAAATAAAGTTCAGTCTGGAGGTTCTTGATGCCAAAATGATATTGATTAATTTATGAAAATGTCATATAATTAATTAAATATTCTTATTTAACATGAAACAATTTAATCACATATGTATGTATTTCAGAACCTTTTTAAAACTATTTAATAGCACTTAGAACAATATAAATAGAAAACTAAATACAGAAATATTTGATTTCAAATGGACATTGCTCAAAAACATCCAACCTCACGCAACAATGATTAATAGTATACTTATAGACTTTTTTTGTGGTCAAAATTTAAAAAGTATGACAAAATTTAACAGATAATTTGAAAAATTATGAATGAATTAAAATGATGATTTTTTTTCCTAAAATAGAAATTAAAATAATGAAATAATTCAAATGCAAATAAATAATTGACTAATCACTAACTAACTAATTAACTAATAATTAATCATTAACTGTGAATGTAACAATATGAATTAAAATGTGATACTTGTAAAAAAAGGTAGAATCTAAAATAACTATTTAGAAAGTATTTACTTGACCTTTTTAAGTATTTAATAACATTTTGCCTGGTTCATTAAAATATCATGAGATATGTGTGTATAACACACTTTGGCGACAGATTGACACTGGAACGGATCTATTGTCATTACAAACTCGATGTTTTTCTTTTATTGTTGACTTAATATAAAGTGTTAACTTATTTTTACACTGATAAATGTTTAAATGTGACTACAATCATTTAATCATTTATTATCATTACACTCATTTACAGTCATTTAATAGGTTTTATTATTAGTGCCTTATTGTTTTCATTTTTTACTGTGAAAAATGTTAATTTGATGGTAAATAACTGGCAGCTGAGTTGCCTGAATTCTACTGTAAAAAAAACACAAACAAAAAAAACAATGTCCATGTACAATAATACACTGTCGAACCAACCAGCTGTAACCAGCTGTGGTTATCATGGTAGTAATAATAGTATACCACACATAATTTCTGCCTGGTGTAAAAGGTGTTGCCACACACACCTTGTCTAGTATATACACAAGTCGCAACAAGACGACTTAGTGCAACGCGCACAATTCTGACAGGGACAGAAAGCTTTTTATTTACCAAGAGCCAATCATGAGCTACAATATAACAGTCTGACTCATGATGTCATCTAAACTAAAAGGCTAAAATCATCACACAGCAACTTAACACTTAGAATGTATACTCAAGAAATAAAACAAGTATCAATATGAGTCCAACTAAAAAAACAGCTATTTTAACCGCTTCCCATAATGTATTATTCCCAGTGAAGGAGTTCATTGGCCAATGGCTGCCAGGCCACCAGAGGGAGCTTATGAGCTTTAAGTTTTTACTGTTTTCAATGTCACCAAAACTGCCTTCTACGGTTTTTAAGTTTTCGTTGACTTATTGCCACTGTAATGGTGGAGTAATGCAAGTAAAATATGCAAAAATTACTCCTTTAGCAACTAAATGTATTTACGTTTTTCAATGTAAAAAAAAATAATTTCAGATTGTTTATAGTTTACGGTCATGTATTGTCACTTTTTGACAGTATTTCACTGTAAAATCTGACTTTCTTTTTTTTTTTGCAGTGTTAATATAGTGTTAGTGTTAAGTGTTAACTTATTTTTACACTTACAAATGTTAAAATGTGACAAAAATCATTTCATACAAGTTTTTATGATGGCAAAAGTGGACTCTAGCGTGAATTTTTTGTCATTGACTGAGTGCTCTATTGTTTTCATGTTTTAATATAAGGTGTTAACTTATTTTTACACTTACAAATGTTAAAATGTGACAAAAATCATTTCATACAAGTTTTTATGATGGCAAAAGTGGACTCTAGCGTGAATTTTTTGACATTGACTGAGTGCTCTATTGTTTTCATGTTTTAATATAAGGTGTTAACTTATTTTTACACTTACAAATGTTGAAATGTGACAAAAATCATTTCATACAAGGTTTTATGATGGCGAAAGTGGACCCTAGCATGAATGTTTTGCACTTACTTAAACCATTTAATGCAAGTTTTATGATGGTCACAGTGGATTTTTTGTCATTAGAGACTGGTTTATGGTGTTTATGACTTAATATGAAGTTGGCGTTATATAAAATACAAAGGTACTTTTACACTAGTAAGAATGTTATCATGTGATGAAAACCCAGTTGGACCCTGGAATGGATGATTTTTTTCCTTTGGGAAATAAATCCAAATATCCACACATTTGACCAGCGTCCTGAAATAAATTGTGTTGGACTTTAGAGCTTCCAGTGTCATTTCCAAGGGACACCATATTTCTGCGACTACCTTTACTTTTATTCACATTTTCGCACTCCTTTAATAACTACACGATTACACTTCATTTGTCCGTTTTTGTCTCCTTGAACGCCATTTTCTGTGCCTATTCACTAGCTCTCAGACGCCAGGTTAAGCACTGTTAAGGCAGCGCTAATCGATCCCCCAATTATAGTGCTGGACTGTACGAGGTGGGATAGGGGATGAAGAAGAGGGGCACCAAAGGGTTGGAGGGCTGGGAGGCTGTCTCAGAACGTGAGCGGCGGGGGGATGAGAGGTAGATCCCGCTTATCCTTTAACTTGAAGCTGGGTGTCATGGAGCTTTTTGAAGTAGTGGATAGAGAGGAGGGACACCAGAAGAGGAGGAGGAGGAGGAAGGGCTGGTGTGCCAGAGGGAAGACGTGTGAAGGAAAATCTTTATATTCTTGACAGACACCTCTCGACATGTTTTTTTAAATATAATATTATTTTTGCAGCGTTCAGATATGTGTGCTTAGTGTGACGTCTGGCTGGAGGTTAGGATCACAAAACCTTCTTTAAAAAGGCTGCTAATGAGCCCTGGCTGGTGACAAGCACTCCGATTGATTAAATTTGCATGGCAGCCTAAAATCATAACACACACACACACACACACAGCACTCCTGTTACCAAGCCACTACCTCCACATCAGACCTACAGGGGGTATCTCTCTGCAGGGGGTTATATTTTTAAGGTGTGTGTGTGTGTGGGTGTGGAGTGCACCCATCTGTCCCGGCATCACTTCACTATCAGTCCATCATTCAGAGAAATGGCAGCCAGACGCGTTCCTTAGGGACGTGTTCATTACGTTTTAACTATAGCGGATGTGCCCTTTGTCTGTGATGGTGTGTGTGTGTGTGTGGATGTGTGTGCACAACACAACATAATGAACTGTGTATGTACTGTATATTTACATCACTAAATTTAAATATCACTTAAATAGCCATTTTTGGTAACTTTAAGCCAAAACACAGAACTACACAGTATAATAAAACAAAAATAAAGCAAAACGATTCACATCCTGGCAGAGATGTAACAGATAGGGAAGAGTATTTGCAGAGTGATACTAGTGACACCTAGTGATGTTCTGTAGGTATTTTGGGGGTTATTAATAACGGGTAAAATTATGTAAAAATATGAAATGTTCCTTTTACTGCCAGACCTTGCCCAGAATTTCCCTTATTTCTGAAAAATGACAGATATTTAAAAATATGGGGTGGCGCCAGAAAAGAGGGTCAAAATAAGGGCATGGATTTCCTATATGACACAGCAAGCAACGAGCCCGGCGCCATGTTTTATGTTTTGCGGAAGTGACGGGATGACAGAGGACGGTTCTGTTGGGAAAGAATTTTAGTAACTATCGCCGCCTACAGGTTTGGCATGCTCATGACTGTGGGTTCTAATGCATTTATGCGGTTATGCGAGTATGCAATTTTTTTTTTTTATACGAGGTTGTGTGGACACCATTTTTTTTCATAAACGGAGAGGGAGAACTATGCGGTTCTAATAATACCCTCCTACGTGTGGACAAGGTCTGAGTGTTTTTACAAGTGTTCTATTCAAACATGAGGCCTGTATTTAATGACAACTGAGTGGAGATGTGCTTTGTAAATAAAGTGCAATTAAAATGTTGGCAATCAAATAAAACACAAATAGTTCACCTCTCCTTTCTTTTTGTCAAAGGATATTTAATAGATGGGTTTAATAGTGCTATCATAACCCAGGACACATTTCTATAACAAACATATTTTACCTTATTTTGAACTACATACATTAATGGACAATTCATTTCCCTTCTATTTGTATTACTCTAAAACAGGCATCAAATTCAAATTAGGTTTGTGTCAAATAGAACAACATTTCAGAACAACAGTAAATCCAATAGTACTTTTAGTCATTTAGTACTATTAGACTAAATAGGTCAGGTGACAAAAAGACATTTTAGACTCTCACGTGCTCTCAAGCGCTCTCGGCATCTTTGCCTTTAAACGAACAGTTTTGCAATGCTCTTGGTTCATGTTCTCTTAAATCAATAAAAATATTTTTTTTAAATTGCTATTTGTTATTAAAAATATGCACATGCAGCAGCGGTATGCCACAGCGGCGACAGTCCCATGCAGCCCACTGCCACAGCTTCAAAAAATTATAGCAAAATCCCTGATATATTCATTTCTATACCGCTTATCCTCATTAGGGTCGCGGGTATGCTGGAGCCTATCCCAGCTGACTTTGGGCGGGAGGCGGGGTACACTCTGGACTGGTCGGCAGTAAATCGCAGGGCACATATAGACAAACAATCACTCACACTCACATTCATACGGATGGATATGTATATATATATATATATATATATATA
>QODF01000041.1:2380905-2405704 GCA_024372805.1 Oostethus manadensis
CTTCATTCCTCTCCTTTCCAGGGCAAACCTCCACCCCTCAAGCTTCTCCTCCACCTGTTCCCTGCTCTCACTACATATCACAATGTCATCTGCAAACATCATAGTCCATGGAGATTCCTGTCTAACCTCGTCCGTCAGCCTGTCCATCACCATAGCAAACAAGAAGGGGCTCAGAGCTGATCCCTGATGGAGTCCCACCTTCACTCGGAACTCCTCTGTCACACCTGCAGCACACCTCACTACTGTCTTACAGTCCTCGTACATGTCCTGCACCGCTCTAACATACTTCTCTGCCACTCCAGACTTCCTCATACAATACCACAGTTCCTCTCTGGGCACCCTGTCATAAGCTTTCTCCAGATCTACAAAAACACAATGCAGCTCCCTCTGACCTTCCCTGTACTTCTCAATCAACATCCTCAAAGCAAATACTGCATCTGTTGTACTCTTTTTTGGCATAAAACCGTACTGCTGCTCACAAATGCTCACGTTTGCCCTTAGTCTAGCTTCAACTACTCTTTCCCATAACTTCATTGTATGACTCATCAGCTTTATTCCTCTGTAGTTGCCACAACTCTGCACATTTCCCTTGTTCTTAAAAATGGGCACCAGCACACTTCTCCATTCCTCAGGCATCTTCTCATTATCTAAGATCTTGTTAAACAACCCGGTCAGGAACTCTATTGCCACCTCTCCTAGACACTTCCATAGCTCCACAAGTATATCATCAGTACCGAGTGCCTTTCCATTCTTCATCCTCTTCTATGCCCTCCTCACTTCTTCCTTACTAATCTTTGCTACTTTCTGGTCCACAACAGTCACCTCTTCTACTCTTTATTCTCTTTCATTTTCCTCATTCATCAACTCTTCAAAGTACTCTTTCCATCTTCCCATGACACTACTGGCACCTATCAATACCCTTCCATCCTTATCCTTCATCACTCTAACCTGCTGCACGTCCTTCCCAACTTTGTCCCTCTGCCTTGCCAACCTGTATAGATCTTTCTCTCCCTCCTTGCTGTCCAATCTAGCATACAAGTCATCATAAGCCCCTTGTTTGGCTTTTGCCACCTTTACTTTCACCTTACGCTGCATCTCTCTGTACTCCTGTCTACTCTCTTCAGTCCTCTCAGTGTCCCACTTCTTAGCTAACCTCTTACTCAGTATACACTCCTGCACCTCCTCATTCCACCACCAAGTCTCCTTATCTACTTTCCTTCCAGATGACACACCAAGTACTCTCCTACCTGTCTCCTGATCACAGTAGCTGTAGTTGTCCAGTCATCTGGAAGGACTTTCTGGCCACCCATAGCCTTTTTCAACTCCTTCCTAAATGTCACGCAACACTCCTCCTTTTTAAGCTTCCACCATTTTGTCCTCTGCTCTGCCTTTACCCTCTTCATCCTTCTCACCACTAGAGTCAACCTACACACCACCATCCTATGCTGTCTGGCTACAGTCTCACCTACCACTGCTTTGCAGTCACTGACCTCCTTCAGGTTACACCTTCTACACAAGATGTAGTCTACCTGTGTGCTCCTACCTCCTCTCTTATAGGTCACCCTATGTTCCTGTCTCTTCTGGAAGAAAGTATTCACTACAGCCATTTCCATCCTTTTTGCAAAGTCGACCACCATCTGTCCTTCAGCGTTCCTCTCCTGGATACCAAACTTGCCCATCACCTCCTCATCATCTCTGTTTCCTGCATCAACATGCCCATTGAAGTCCACACCAATGACAACTCTCTCACTTCTAGGGATGTTCTGCATCACTTCATCCAGGTCTGACCAGAATTTCTCTTTCTCCTCCATCGTACATCCTACCTGTGGAGCATACCCACTAACCACATTGAACATCACACCTTCGATTTCTACCTTCAGGCTCATCACTCTATCTGACACTCTTTTTACCTCCAGGACGTTGCTAGCAAACTCCTCCTTCAAAATCACCCCTACTCCATTTCTCTTCCTATCTACACCATGATAGAACAGCTTGAACCCTGCTCCTAAGCTTCTAGCCTTGCTACCGTTCCACCTGGTCACATGGACACACTATATGTCTACCTTCCTTCTCTGCATCACGTCAACTTATTTTCTATTAAATTATGAAAAACAAACAAAACAATGAAGACAGTTGGAATACTTAGTTGAAAATTGGCTTGTGGAAAAAGTTACAGTGTTACAAGAATTACATCAAAATATTATGAGAATAAAGTCATCATTGCAAAAAAAATACTAAAAGAAAGTTAAAATAGTTATAGATATTTTATATATGGAAAAAAACAACTGCAGAAGTTGAATACACATTGTATAAAACACGTAATATTACGGGGAGTATTAATGTAATTTTAGCAGCAGTAATACAAGAAACAAAATATATATGTATATATAAAGTATGAATAATTTATTTGTTAATTAATTTGTCAAATTTAGGAAGTTTAGTTTGGAGAAAAACATAATATTATGGAAATGAAATCATAATACTTGAACAAGATTTTACAAAGATAAAGCAGAAAGTTGAAATATTTGAACCAAAAAAAAAACAACAACAAAAAAAGCAAAGATGGAATTCCATACTACATACTGTACATTTGTCTTTTTCACCTACAGTATATCCCAAAGTTGAGATGCAGTAAAACTTCATATCTACAGTACATGTGTTGCATTACAAAAAATCAAAGTGGCCGTTGCATCCTTTCATTTTTACTCTTTGTAACAGCAAAGAGGACTGGGAGTACAATAATGCTTGGTCCAGAGACTGAACCCATTGGTGTCATAGGGTAAGTAGACATGCAACAAACAATAAGAATGGAGGACCACCAAGTAGACACAAAGGAGACTGAGGGCAGCAAAAATATTCGAGATTACAGTGTAAGCTAACAGAAGCATTTGTGTTCAACTCGGAACCCGGGCTGTCCAGGTACTACAAATAGTAGCTGTGACTCTTTTATGTCATTCTTATGCCAATCACATCTGCTAGTGGGTATGCTGTAATAGATGAATTAATAATTCAATATACAGTACGTCTATATGTGTAAAAACTGAATTTTTATCGGGTCTTGTTAGATTGTACTTAATATTACGGCCGATGAAACTGGGTTGAAGGGATGGGGCCAAAGCGATTAGTCAGGCCTTTGAGAAGTGGCTTTCTCTTGACTGCAGTTATCTGAGCTCACTGATAAGGCCTGTCGGAGGAGCTAAAAGGTAAACACTTAAGGATTCTTGCCTCATTTTGCAGTTATACTTTAATTAACGCTGGAGAAGGAGGGCGATATCCTTGCAATGAGATGATACTATCAAGACAAAGAGGAGGTGAAACCACTAGGGGGGGATTAGGCTCTCCGACCAGGTTTTTCGCATGCAGTACAGTGCTTGTATGTGTAAGCACATGCACAGTGAAGTGTTGTTTGTGCCCGCGCCCTCTCGCCGAGCTAAACAGCTGTAGCAAAACGCAAGGCGCTATCAGATATTTATAAGCAGCTCATGAATATGGATGTGCGGCGAGATGGGACTGATGTTTGTCCTCTAAGAGCGGATGAAAGGGGAACGTGCTCCCCCCTTCCTTCCCGGGGAGACGCAGTCGGGCCGGGGATGGGGAGAGCTGGGATTTGCCAGGGAGACTTGGGAAGAGGGTGGGTGCTGATGGCAGCGAGGACAGATGGTGGGATTTAATGACGTGTGATTTGCAAAGTGTTTCTCTCGTGGAATTAAAACCTTGTAAGTGAAATCACTAGGACTGCACTTGACATATCTGGCTCATTAACATAGAAGAACCATACTCCTCTTACGGGCTTTTCAATGGAGTAACGTGGGTTGCCAGTGCTCTTCAACCCGTGGACCTGATGAGCTCCACCAGTCCAGCCTTTTTGAACGCTGAGAGCCACTGTAGTGACCCAACCAAATCTAAGTTGTTGGCCATTTACAAGTAGTATCTCACAAAAGTGAGTACACGTCTCGAATTCACCAACCATTTTTGTTATCTCTTCTTCCAGCGATAATTCCGCAGCGTCACCTTCACCTTTCTCAGAAAGGCACTTGATCATGAGGTGTGTTTGGGCTCCTTATGATGTTGGAAAACTGCTATGCGGTCCAGTTTCTCAAGTGGGTGGTGGGATGGCTTCCTTTGATTCACAATGATGTTACTCATGTTACTCCTCAATTAACTGGAGCTCTCCAGTGTCGGCAGGACTCGTGCAGCTCCAGACCATGCTTGACTGTAGACCATATACAGTTATTGTTCTACTCACTTGACTAAAGTATGTCCAAGTTTACGTTCCCTTAGTATTGTCCCAGAACAAGATATACCTTGAAAACCCTGAAATGTACTTAGTGAGGGGTGTACTAACTTTTGTTCCAATCCATTTTCTTCCCCTTATCCTGGTCCAGGTCGCAGGGGCAGCAGTTTCAGTAGGGTAGTTTAGACTTCCCGGTCTCCGGCATCCTTTTCCAGCTTCCCCAGGAGGACACAAGGCGTTCCCAGGCCGGCTGTGAGACAAAGTCCCTCCAGCGTGTCCTAAGTCTTCCCCGGGGCCCTCTCCCAGGCATGCCCAGAACACCTTGCCCGGGAGGGATCCGGACTAGATGCCCGAGCAACCTCAACTGGCTTCTCTCAATGTGAAGGAGCAGCTGCTCTACTCTGAGCTCCTCCTGGATGGTTGAGTTCCTCACCCCATCTCTTAGAGTGAGTCCAGCCACCCTAGGGAGGAAACTCATTTCCGCCGCTTGTACCCGGCTTGTATCTTGTTCTTTCGGTCATGACACATAACTCGTGACCATAGGTGAGGGTGGGAACGTAGATCGATTGGTAAACTGAGAGCTTTGCCTTCCGGCTCAGCTCTCTCTTCATCACGACGGTCCGGTACAGCGACCGCATTACTGCAGACGCTGCACCGATCTGTCTGTCGACCTCACGCTCCAACCGTCCCTCACTCGTGAACAAGACCCCGAGATACTTGAACTCATCCACCTGAGGCAAACCCTTACTCCCAACCCGGAAGGTACAATCTTTTCCGACTGAGAACCATGACCTCGGATTTGGAGGTGCTGAGTCTCATCCCTGAAGCTTCACACTCAGCATAGTCACTTTTGTGACATACTATAATGCGCCTTTTTGTTGGCTTTAACGCAATTGGAAACTTCCAAAATTTTGCGTGGCCATGAATTCTGATAAAAATGTATGTATTTTAGAGGTTTCAGGCTTGACTCGCCAAACTCTGCTCAGTAGCGCCCCAGTAGAGTTACAGATATAGTGGAAACACTGGACACACTGCTGACTCAGATGACTCATTTGAATTGATTCACTGACTCGAGTCAGCTGTCTCAGCGGGTGGCAGAAACACAGACTATAGTGGAGGACTCACTTGAGTAAATCAAGGTGTATAAGGTGAAGCACATTCATGGTGGAAATGAGGGTTTGAAAAAGTAAAGTAACAATTTGGACTACAGAATCAGGAGAAGAACTTGTAGAAGGGCATGAACGGACACAGATTCAAATCAGCAAGTGTGCTCACCAATCACTCGATGTTGTGCCTGTGCTACTGTTTCATTATCATCACAGTGAATTGCAAATGTCCTTGTGTATAATGCTGCCAGTGTTTGGTCAGAACATCACCGGCCTAAGTGACCACTGTAGAGGTCTACGCACTGCGAGGTGGGTTCAGACGACGGCGAACGGCAGCGATGAACTGTGATGAACCTCTCTGTGTGCTCATCACTGAGTCATCTATCACTGCTAATATGCGGGCGCTGAGCAACCTGTACATGCATTAGACCTCCTTGATTAGCATAATGGCTTAATACGGCTAATCGGCTGGCACGACCTTGCCCGTTCACTCAGCAGGCAAACGCGGCCGGCTAACGTGAAATGGACATATTTAGAAGCGTAACGACCACGCGGGACTTTTGGTAGTTGCAGGCTTGCATTATAAAATGGAAGAAGAGATGGGAAAATGGTCAAATGGGAAACAAACAAGAAGAAAAAATAATAAATGCATGCAGAAAGAAGGGCTACTAATGTAACAACCGTTTAGTGTGGAATACTTCAACTGGGAAGTACGTCAGAGTGGGTGCTATGTGGTACTAAGAGGGCGGATGGGAGCGTGGGGGGAAGACGGGCAGAATTTGAAATATTTGCCATCGCAAAAAACTGTAGTGGTTAACATTTGGGTTTTGCCTCAGCCTTTGTAACTGTGGACAAATGATCCCAGGAGTGGGACAATAATGTTTTTATGGGACTCCAAATGTTGAGCTCAACAGGGTCACCGTGGGAGTGAAATGGCCAACACGTGGCCCGCCTTGAACTCCGCTGGCCTTGCTGTTGGTTCGGAGGGAGGAGGTGGGAAGAAAGAGAGGACTCACCCCTCCTCAACAAGCAGTCACTTTGTTCTGCTGGTACACGACAACCACTCAGAAGTACCTTGATGACAAACCAAGAGCCAAACTAGGTCTTGTAAACTGGAGAGATAATATTTCCCTGTCGCTAATCTGTGCCTGGGTGCCCACGTCCTGGCATCCAATAAATTAGCCCTTCCGGCATCAGGCAAGAAGCCTTTCTTTGTCTCTCATGGGACATCTTGGACTTTTACTGGCTGCGACATGGGTCAGAACTGGGATATTCAGTCTGGGAGAGTCAGTCTTCATAGGATTTGTCCATCGTCTGTCAAGGGATTGTGCAAGATGAAAAACAACTATAGGTTTTTCATGTGTGAATTGTTGGAAGACTTACGTTTAGAGTAATTAGAGTTTTAAGTGTGCCACAAAATACACTAAAGAAAATCAGTTCTTCAGGGGTAAGGGTAGATGCTGACTGTATAATATTCTTTGAGGGCGAGACTCCCTGTGGCACACTTTGAAAACCCCTGATTTAAAAGATCTTCTGAGCCACGCTGCCTTGGGCAGCTGAGGTCAAAGCTAAGTGTTTCTTGCCTTCTGTATCAAAATCCAGTCACTTGCAACTTTCTTTGGCTCCGTTGTGGGTTATTCTGCAGCCAGAGTCAATAAAAAAAGCAGAGGCTTGTGGCTTAACTGTTCTAGTTTTTAAAGCACTACGGAGCCAACCGCTGATGACAGAGGGCGGACCTGGAGGACAAAGACTTTTGGTTCCGGTTGCCAGTTCAGAGCATTCTAACATGGTAAGACGGACATTTTGACATAAAAATAGGTTAAGAACACAGGTGGTCTCACAAAATGTATTACTAATAAAACAGCATGGATGCCATATTGTAGGCTAACTAAGAAATACACAGGAATCAAGGCAAAGTTTTAGGTACATTTTCAACGCAAACTGAAAAATACCCAAACAGCAGCGTATGCTAACTGAGGTTCAGCTATATTTGCTTTGGCCGCCAATACTGTTCTTCAAATCATGTACTTCCTGTTCAGACCCCAAAAAAGACAAAAAGTCATCTCACACTACCAAGATAAGCCATTATAGGTTTTTGTGACATCAGATAATCAGGCCTCTGCTGACTTGGGTCGGACGGAGGGATCGGTCTCAAAATTGTCTTGTTCTCTTTGTGTGTACCTAGCTTTAGTGTATTTGTGTGGAACCAAGTCTGACTGAGGCATGCAGGTCAAAACCGAGTAAGTGAATTAGGCAATAAACTATTAAATTGGGTTGCATTCAGTCAATCAATGCCTGAACTTGATAGCAAGTGTTGTGTGTGTTTGCAACAAACAGTGTGACATAGGGTGGATGGTTTCACATCAATCTATGATGCTGATATAAAACAGCAATCTTATAGGCCCACCTTTGACAAATGTTCACATTGGCACAATTGATGTGTCCTTAAACAAAACAGCCCACAGTCTTCTTGTCTCTTTTTGGTGGAGAAGGCGGACCAACGATTCAGCTTCACGGTCCCTTGGGCACATTCGTCTAAGTGCTTTTTAAAAAAGGCGCCCAAGCACAAGACAACCAACTAATCAATAGATCAATCAAAACATTTCCACTTCCAATCAATGACACCTCAAGCCTTCTATCCATCATGGCTGTCCTTGTTACACTGGAATCCTCTTTAAGCTAAGAACTGTTTGGTGCCTTAAGAATAGTTAACGAATTGATAGTACGGCTGATGTCAGGAACAGTATGACAAATAACCAGCTTTCTTTAAAAGAGTGAGATTGAATAAAAGCCAGAGAAAGAACGAGTGACATAGTAAAGGGGACACATTGTTGACCATGTTGAATTCCCTCCATTCATACGGCTGGAGTGCGTAGGCCAGGCCTCCAGCGCATTTCCCCATTCCCATCACAACAGTTCCCATTCATGAGGTACTCTCTCACAGAGAGGACCACAGCGTTTGTCACCCCTTCAACATTACCCCCCCGTCCATGCTACGCAAGCGTCCACTAAGACACACACAGGCTAAAGTTGTGGTTCTAAATGCCAGAGCAGAGAATCAGAAGGGGCATCAGAGATGGCCGTTGTGTGCGTACGCCCATGTGTGGCTTGCTGTGAATGGGACCCAGGGATCTGGACGGAAGGGGAGAGGTGACTTTGATACTGCCGATTGGCCGGCGGGGGTGGCACATAGTTCAGCCTGCTCGGCTGTGTCACAATGCTAGAAGGCTTCAGTTGGATGACGAACCAGAGGGTTTTGCAGCGGATCAAGCCTGTTGGCATTCCACAAGGGGCTCGTTGCACCACAGTGTCGTGGGTGGCCAGGAAGACCTCTGACCCCCCCAAAGAAGCACCCTCATGTGAGTCCATTGTGCCAGGCTGTATCAATTTCACCGGAGTGGCTCTTCTCACAAGATCGCAATCTGCGTCATGTGATGATTTCTACGTGGTCACTTTGTCAGAGGTGTGACATTAAAATCACAAAATATTCTTCTGTATTATTGTTCTCTAAGAATTTTTCTATTGTTTTCTGTTAACATTTTGGATCATGTCACATTCAATCATTCTGACATTTGCATTGACAAGCCTATGCTGTTGCTATACATCCATTTTTAGCAGGAAAAACTGGGACATTAAGGTTGCCACCCTTGAATTCCGCCCAAGTCCCATTGCATAGGGTCATTACGTATCGTCCACAGGTGGTGGGTCTACAGGTGAAAATTGCCAGCGTACCTTTCCTCAGGCTTGACTGCACATGTCCTACATCCAAGAAATCCACCCGTTTTCTGTAGGAACCTTGGGTATCACTCAGTCTGGTCTGTCTCCCATGATCATTTAGCATTGAGAGATTGTACCATGGACACATAGTCCCATGACAACAGAGCTCCTCAATACCCTCATGTCAAAGTGGCGTATATTTGTTACCAATGTTTATAGCCAGTTGGAGTCAATGTGGATTCAATGTAATTTTCTGTCAGGTATTCAGACTGTCAAGATCTCCTGATGGCAAAGGAAAAAAAGCTTACCCTCCTTGAATGCGATTGGATTGTTGAGCTGCTATGATTTCCATGTTAAAGGAATCGCAGAAGTAATCGAGGAAGTGGCCAATAAAATTATAATTTACTGTTAAACAGGGAATCACGCGGAAATTGACATAATGACAATGAAATGTTGTTATTGTGAGAGGAATGAATGTCCGCGTGGGGAAGTATTTCCCCGGTGGATGGCTCAATCGTGGCGGAATCTCATTACAAACACTAAACCGCCCTCTCCCAAACTAAACGCCATGGCACTAAACAGTGGCGAAATTTGGCGGAACCTCCTCTTACTGTGCGTGAATGGAAGCTAGCGGGTTTAGGAGTAGAAGGAGTGTTTCACAATGCCCAGTAAGTGTGAGTTCTGTGTGAAAAAAGACGAGAAGCATGCTTATTCTTGCACCCACCTTGTCGCAACCATAAAAAGACATTCCATAAACAACCAAAAACACACTTCCAAAATAAGCGCCCCGTTTTGCCCCATGCCGTCTAACTGTGGAAACAAAACAAGCGTATAATAATAAATTGCATTGTGATTACATCTTCTTTAATGTAAATTGTTAATTGTTACGTTGGTAGCAAAATAAATGAGGTAGGAGTGTAAAACACATCTGACCTCTTATGTTTGTTGAATGCTTTTTAGTCACCATTCATGAAATTCCACATCTGGCTCTTGTGCTGTTATTTCACAGCACTGGGCGTACGCACAGAGGTTTGCTGGGTAAACATCCAAAACCGAGTAGGAGCTGCGTGCGTCACTGTTATTGTTGCCGCTCATTGCCACGCAAACCCATTGTTGTTGATGAGCACCCATCAACACATACATATGTAATAAAGCCGAGAGCCATGTGGAACAATAGCGACCATTGTGGCACACGGCGGCACAATGTAGTAGTCCACCTACTGACAGTGCCAGCCAGACCGGGACACAAGCGTGACTGTGATTGGTCCCTGCTGGGAGTTACCTGGCATTTGTCAAATTGGTATTGGTTTTGGAGCCATCTGTTGATCGCACTGGCATTTTTGTGAATGATGAGGCTTGATGGATGGTGATGAGAATTCAATGGAAGGAAGGACAAGAGGGGGGGACGGGACATTTTGGAGTGGCTGCAGAGGTGTTGCAGATTGTGTGTGTTTGTGTGTGTGTTACTGAGGGCAAACGTCGATGGCGGTGTCAGGGGTGAGTGATAACCGTGGTCTTTTCAGCACTGCCGGGTGGGTCACACGAATGTGATGGATGGTTAACAGTCTGGCACCCCCCTTCACCGTGCTTCTCTTCAGGCCAGTGTCTTAACCACCAGGCTGGGATGGCGCAAGTTGGGCAGGAGGGGGTCAATACATCACACTGTAGTATTATTATTCATTTTATTAGGTTCTGCCTATTTCATCACAAATTTGAGGCCAACTGTGTTGAAAAGCATTGGAAAGCAAAATCTTTGTACAACTAAATCAATCAATATATTAATAAAAAATAAAGGACCATATTTAGTAACCTAAACATGAACACAAGCCTGAAAATAAAGTCACAGAAACAATTTGATTTCTATAAGCCAGTCAGTGAAGATGAGGAATGAGAATATTGCAACAATAGTGACAATGATATAAAAATATGTATTGTATGTGTTTTCCAGTTATTAGTTATGAGTAGTACTTGATAGGAATAAATTTTTATCTATAATATGTATGTAAATCTGTTTGTGGTAAAGGATTCAATTCAAATTTTGATTTTCAATTATACATTTTGACAATACAACCCATTATTTTCTTCAAGAAATAACATATAGTTAGAAATTTCACAGTTTTTGAATGTTTAATGCTAGTGGCAGTATGTCCTACTTGACAGTCCTTGAACGCACCATCTAATGTTATTCCATGCACAGATCGACTGTTATACTGTATACTTTTCTTACCTCTATACCCTTTTCTTTCACCTCACATTTGGTCCCAAATGCTGAGACTATGTGGGAATGGATGTAAGATCTGATGACCTTATTGAGTGCTAATTTGCATATATGTGGTACACAACCTCTCTGATAACCAAAGTTAAGGCTCATACTGGTGGATGGTGGTTCTGTATACATTTTGTACTTAGAATTTTTAGTTTTACACAATATATAATAAGATCAAATTATATCTCTATAATGTACGTATGATTTACTGATGTTTTACACACAAATGCTTGGGAAGAAAACAAAAATGCAGAAGTAAGCAGTAACTACGGGAAGAAGTACCTGCATGGTAATTTAGTGCCGAGTGTTCACAGTAAGTGTTGACTGCTATTCTGCATTTGATGGGGGGCTACCCTTTTCGCACTGCCACCCTTTTCATCGTGTTTTCCCCTCCTGCTCCCGTTTGAAGGCTCTGTGGACTCTCTGGTCCACTGCTTCAGGCCCCATCTACAGAGAGGCAAGAGAAACACCCCCAGAGAGAAGCCACTGCAACCTGCTTGGTGTCTTTTCTCAGTCTTCAAACATGGCCCAGACGGCGGGAGGTGGAGGAAGGCAACAAAGGCTAATGTGAGGAGGCACCGAGATCTTTTTGCAACGCGCCGCATCGTCACTTAATTGAGCCCTGCAGGGGGAGAGTGAGAGAGAGCAAGAGAGGACCGTGCTTGCAGGTCTTAAAATTAGGTACACCTGCATGCTCTAATGAGCAGGATCAAAAAGATGATGCTCCCTTTCAAAGAGATGCTCATTTAACCATGTCTCTCTTGGTTGTGGTTTTACTGGTGTCCAACTGCATCATACTGGGAGCTGTTTCTTAGATGTGGCTACCTTGTACAGGCTACATGCCTGTGTCAAAATATTGGAAACAGCTCCCAGAATGATTTGTTGCAGCTGTGGCTGAGGGTGCTTATTTATTCAACTACAGAGAGTACCGGGCTCTTGCATTGAATCGTAGACAGCGCAAGTGTCTTTATATTCTCACTGGCCTGCCTTATGTTTCTGAGGCATCATTATCACCATCTCCCCTCGCTTTATATCCACTCCTCATAAAACCCACATGTGGACATGAGTGTGGCGTTAGTTTAGTAATAGCAAACTGCTAGCCGGGGGCCACCATTTAATTGTATGGGCCCCGTGCAAAAAAAAAAAAAAAAGGTGACGCACAAATTAATCCCCTCAGAATCGAAGCTTATTCGTCCCGTCCCCCTGGTAGAGCTGTCTGTCCCGCAGGGGTGGGACGACAGCTAACAACAATGGCTACCACGCCACCATCCTCCACACGTAACGCCACCGCATAAATAACCTTTCATCAGGATATGCATGGATAGAGCCACTCCAGCTAGCTCACATGTTACTTAGCAACATCAATCATACATCAACTAAGACGTATTACGTACAATAAGGCAGTAATGTTCCGTTAAGTTCAAGTAGCAGCAGTGTCACATCAAAAAAACGCACGATATAAAGCAGATGAGATGGTGTGAAAAAGTCATAATGTGAGTGCGGTAAGACTTTTTCATTAAAGGCTACAGAGGAAGAAGTAGATGGAAGCTTTGGCTGCGTTTACACACTCACTGAGCTGCATCAACAAATGAGAGTCCCAATTACTGTTCGTAAAAGAAGTAAAATTAAAAAATTATAAATATAAAAAATATATTAATTAGTTAGAATAAAGAAAAAAATAAAATAAAAAATGTATAAAAACATAAATGCCTGAAACTTTGGCAAAGGAGTCATAAAAATATAAAACAATTATACATTAACTTCTTAAAAAGAAATCTGTAATAATAATTTATTTGTATTATCTGTAATAATAATTTAATTAATACAGTGTTAATATTACCAGGAACTAAATATAGAGAGGAAAAGGGATAAAAAATTATGATTATGAAAATTTTGTCAGACAAAAATAAAATAATATATAGGGATGTCTCGATCCAATATTGATATCAGAGATTAGGCCGATATATGAAAAAAACGAGTATCGGATTATATTGGCTTGCATCTAAAATCTTAGACACTGGCACTTGGATACAAGTAGTCGATTACAAACTCTGTCTATCCAGCAGCGACATGTGATCGCAACAATAACGTGTGCTAACGTGTTAGGAGTGATATCGTCCGTGTGTATTTTTCATTAAAATCCGAAAAGCTGAGTGCAACACATGTCATGCACAAGTTTGCTATGGTGGCACAGAACCGGGGAAGTTTATTACGACCATTGGGCGTTTGGGCAAACAGCATCACACAGGAAACTCCCAAGAGAAGTTATTTGCATTAACAGAAGAGATGACCAGCCCGTCAGTGGTGAGTAAATCAGGTTTAAACGCTTAATTCAGCACCTTGAACCCCGCTTACACCAGCACCCCAGATGCTTAAAGAAGTAAACAGGTCTGTTTTCTCATACCTACTGTTGCTGATTATTGTTCTGTTTGAGAAATCTCACTTCATCAAGCCTTTTCTAAACTACAAAATAAGTAATACAAATTTGCAGGATTCCTGCTGATAATTGATATCTGTATTGGCCAATACAGTATATTGGTATCGAATTGGAAGTGAGAAATTAAGCACTACATTATACTGAACTACAGTATTTTCTGGTAACAACGAGAGACTCCAAACAACACCGGGGAACTCCTAAAAGTGAAAGTGAAAGTGCTAAAATCTTGTGGTAAAGGCGGGTATTTTCACCTGCTAACAAACTCCTTCAGGTATTTTGGATAACAAGACATATCTAGCCCATCGTTCATTCATTTTTTTACCATTTTGGATCCACGCTGAACAGAGATTTGTCTTGTTTCAAAATCAAAAAGGGTCCCACTGCCATGGGGCTCATGAGGGAATAGAAGTGGGCTGGACGGAGGGCGAGAGGGTAAGATGGGGGATGTCTGGGCGCTAATCCATGGAACGGTGGATGACCCTTGACCCCCCAGGGGTGTGTGCAAAAGTCAGGCCGGCCCCTCCCAGTAATGATTTATGGGGCAGGGTGCGATCGACACACGCTCAGCCCCAGGGATGAGCCTAAATGCTACTTTTGACACGGGGGGTTAAAGGTGATCAATAACAAGCCACTGGAGGAGAGGAGACAGAAGGACGTGGTGCGAGGACGATAAGCGGAGGAAGAGGAGGAGGAAGGCTTTTTTAATTGGTCTGCGCTCATTAAGTAAAGTCTTTGTAGACCGTCACCTCTTTGTAGACGTCCCTGCCTGGAGCGCCACTAAGCGTACATGATGTTCACTTCTTCTTCACGTGACCTCAAAACGGGACACTTTCAAACACACAGGCTCCGTCCATCCATTTTCTACACCACTTATCCTCTTCAGGGTCACAGGAAGCTGGAGTCTATCCTAGCTGATTTAAGACAACAGGCCACCTGTCAATCACAGGGCTGACACATGGCGGAACCACAGTCACATCCTCCGTGGAGTGGTATGGTTCCATTCAGTTTTATATTCATTACAAGCAGTACCCTTCAAATCATTTTATCTCCAAAAGGGGGGCCCTGCAAAAAAGTTTGGGAACCACTGCCCTAAATAATGACACATCTCTTCCAAGCACAGAGTGAGTAAATAAAGTATTTTTTACATGTGGGCAATAATAACGCTGTTTCAAGGTATCAAATTACAAAGCAGAACAGCAGAACCATACTCCCCTCTGTTAGTCTGGCTGATCAGGTAGTGAACCCGTCCTGAAATTTTTCCAAAGATGTCCCAAATTTTGGCGTTCAAACTCTGCGTGCCCTAGCTACACAGAGAATGTGTTCGCCTAACAATGCGCTATCCTCGGTCCACGGCAGGTGGCTCACCCCGCTCTATAGGTTACCCTGGTTCTCCTGACACCCATTGCTCCAGCGGGGCTTCTCAGAGAGTTCCAACCCACAATGCACCTTCCTCAACCACGGCAGGTGGCTCACCCAGCTAGCCAGCTCGGTTGAGCGACAATCCTTTTGGTGGCGGCCCAGTCTCACATGTTGTTTATGTTTATAATACTCTTTCAAATGACAGCTTCTCTCGTGATATACGATGCATGTCTCCACGATCAATTAATTAATTAATCCAAAGATTTATTGCTGATTATACAGGCGTAATCTACAGGGGAATCTGAATTGTCATACCCTCAAACCGGATATCCAGGTTATAGTTAACGTCCCTAATATTCTGTATACTGTATATACAGTATTTTAACATGCATTACTCCTGGAGGCGATTGCTATCAGACTGCAAGGAAAGCTCAGCTTCACCAAAATTGTCCCCCCTCCAAAAAGTGGTGAAATATGTACATTGAGTAAATATGCGCTGGAATACCTTCATCTTTTGTTCCGAATCAACTACTAATCACAGGTAACTGACATGATCCCCAAAGCGACACAACACTTTTTAAATTTACACAGTCGGTCGCTGAGCATCTACTGACGTCAACGGGGAAGCGTAGGGTGGGTTGTTCCATTGCACAAAACTGGACTGTCTCCGGATAAATTCTGGGCTTTGTCCCGCCCATCAGACGCTCAGCATCCCTGGGGGTCTAAGGGGAAGTGGGCTGGCCCGGATGCTCGGCTTCTGCATGATGATTGGTTGATCTGTCTGAACTGGAATCCCTTTTTGATTGACAGTGAAATGTGAAATATAAACCTCCACAGGAGCATTTCCCTAGTTTTTCATTCTGTTGTTGTAAGACTTTACAGATCCCCCGCAACTGTGTCTTTGGTAAAAACGACTAGGAATGCAGGGTAGAATTTACATATACACACATTTATGATGTAGGCCGGAAAAACGAGCTTCCCCTCCTCCCCCTCATCTCTCAATATCTGACTTCTGCATTCCGCCATTCATTCCCTTTGCATGTTTGCAACAGTGGATGTCCATGGATGTCTTGTGCCTGTTTCTCTTACGTATAGCCTTTCTAACTTGTTGCAAAAGCTTGTAACCCACCCTTCCTCTTCACACACACACACACGTGCCCCTACAGTCTTAAAGAAATACTTGGCAGTGAGTTGATTAATCCTCAGACTGGGGATTGCTCGGTCTAATCACATTGGTGCATCCAAATCATCTGTGTACATTTCTAATTGCACAGTGGTGCTGGTCTCCTTTTCATCATCTGCCTTTCATCCCTTTACTCATCTCCTTCTCTTCTACTGCCATTTATTTGTGTGCTCACTTTTGAGGCATTTCCACTGGCAAAAGACGCTATCGGGTTCGTCTAGGTCAGGGGTTGGCAACCTTTACCATCAAAAAAGCCATTTTGGCTTCTCTTCCAGTAAAAAAAATTTTTGGGGAATTTAAAAAAAGAGTTCATATATCCGCATATCAGTGTTGTTTGCTCAATACCGGTTATTTCTGCACTGAATTCTCATCAATAACCATTCTATTGATCCTGTTCCTGACTGTTCTTGCAAAGAGAGACATTATTTTATTTTCTGACTAATTTTCTGTTTATTTTTTAAATCAAGATAATATATGCACTGCTATTTTTATGAACGATTATTTCATTGTATTCTCTAAATGTACATTCTCTCATGTACAGCCCATTGTTGCCAAGACTTTTCCTGTCGTTTTCTCTTCTGGTATTTGCATTTTTCTTCACCAAAATAGTAATATATTGATCCCTTTATTCATTGAAAAATGCTGGTTGTGTTTTTAGGGCACTTCCTAGGCACTTCCCAAGCGAGCTTGCCGCACCATGAAAGAGCAGTCTAGGCACTGTGAGGGAGGACTACTGCTGTGGCTACTGAGACGAATATCCAACGTCCAACTTTACCACTGTGTATTTGCAGACATAAAAGTAAAAGCACATATTCTTCCGAGGTGTGAGTGCACAGTCAGTCAACTGCCGCTACACATAACCTGCCTCTCCTGAAGTCACCATCTCAGCGATTAGCGTGACACTGGCTGTGAGCACATCGTAAATAATAAAACATATTGCTATGCTCCCTCCCAAAAAGGAGGCTGAAGAGCTGCTTGCGGCTCCAGAGCCGCGGGTTGCTGACCCCTGATCTGGGTACTACTTCTGATGTAGTTCTTTCCTGAACCGTGGCAGACAACAGTGTGAACATTTGTCCAAACATGCACCCCTAATGTGCTATTACTTTTCTGACAAAACTACCACATAACAGGGCTGTTAATAGACCGCAAGGCTTGACCAACACAAGTCGGACTGACTTTAGATTTCTCATACATCTTTAGCACATGCGTGTCAACTTGGAGTGAGGTCAGATGAAAAATACGTCTGCCTTTGAGCAAACACTTTACATGGGCACTTTACAGGAGCACTTAGCAAATAATTACAACTACCAACCCACAGGGGTGCCACAAATGTCATTCATTTCCTTTGCGGCAATGCTCCAGTTTCTTTCTGTCCTCAGTCTCCTTTTGGATAAAATGTGCCTTTTTACTGAGAAGTAAATACAGGAGACTCTTGCTTTCTGCAATGCCGTTGCTATTAGCATGTCTGGTTACTATTTTGGAAGTTTTGCATGAAGAAAAATGTGCAGGAGTGCAAAGTTGACAAACCTGGTGAAAAGATTGAATGTACAACTCGTGTATTTCCTTGTTTTTTCCCTGCCTCCTCAAGGAAACAACATTGCCGCTCCGGGCAATGAAGCTACACAGACAATGTTTCTCCTGCTTTTCCTTTACATTTCCATTTGAACGTCCCCGACTCTTAGCGTGCCCGGAACGCATCGCCACGCACGCTTGATGGCCTTCCCTGCTGTTCGCCACGCTGCTGCAAGGCCTCGTCTTTTATTTTATTTTCCCTTTTCCTGCCCTCTCCTCTGTAGAAAGCCTTGTTATTGAAGACGGGAGGGGTCGCAGAGCCTTTTTGCCTTATCGCTGACAATAGCCAAGCTTGAAGGAGAAAGACAGGAAGAGAGGAGGGGGTTCAACCTTTAGCATGGGGGTGAGCGTCATGTCCTTTTAGACGCTCCAATTAACTGTGCAACCTTGTGCTGTTAGTCTAAAGCGCTTTGTCAGCTGTGGCGTTCCAGCTCACAAGTGTTGTAAGGTCTTAAAAGCACCTAATACTACTACTACTGTAGTAATAATAAGTCCATTATTATTGTTATTATATTAGCACTTTGTTTGCACTTATGACCCGCTCTACATTTCCTTGGACTCTTGCAAAAAAAAGACATCACATACATTCACCTTCCCCACTAAGGATGATCACTGTTCTTTTTTAAAGGCCCCATTTCATACTAAAGTGACTTTTTGATGATGCTGTCAGAGTAATATGTGTTCCTAGAGCCTGTTTAGAAGCACAGAACGTGAGAAAAATGTATTGTCTCTCATTTGTTGGCTGCGCTTTTGAGAGAAAAGGCGCTCATTTTAGTGATGTTTGTTGACATTAAAAATTAAAAAAACTTCAAAATGAAAAAACTGACAGACAGCTCTATACAAAAAGGCTTCACTACATATCCTAAAATACAATAATCCGCTAGCTGTCAGCCAGCTTCAGGCATGGAAACTGATCATTTTTGTTGTTGTTCCACAAATTGGTTCGACAACTCCCTGAAAAATAAATAAGGGGCCACTTGGATGACAGGGCTCCTTGACCCAATTGTTTTTACCCCTACCGTTTTTCTTTTCTTTTTTTTTTTTTACACTATTTGTTACACTTAAACCTGACTTTAATATGGTGTAATACACATACATGAGAAAAAAAGTCATTAATATTTTAGTGAAAAACAACAAAATTAAAAATATGTACATATGTACAAGTAGAACCTTGCATGAAGCCATTTATCCGTTCCAGGAGGCTCAACTCCAACTGAAATATACTCCAACCGAATCAATTGTTCCCATCAGAAATCATGACAGTCTAATGAATCTGTTCCAGACAGCCAAAATTGTTAATACAAAACATTTTTGTTTTCCTATGAGCGGTTTGTTGACTGCAACTTTCTTTGGCCCCATTGTGGTTATTTTGCAGCCATGATCAAAGGAAAAGCAGAGACTTGAGGCGTAACTGTGTTACTGTGTTATGTATATTTTTATATTGTATAAAAAGCCTAGAAACACCCTATTTAAATATATTTTATTCCAAAGCTTTGTTCTACTAATTATTAATATCAACATATCAACCTTTTTCTTTACACTGTGCCTTTTTGCAGTATTTTTAAATTTTTTGCTGTTGATTTAATGTTTAATTTCATTTTTACAACATGCCGCGGGCCAATAATATACGAGTCACGTGCCACAAATGGCCCCCGGGCCACACTTTGGACACCCCTGCTTTAGAGTGGGCTACAGTGGCAGTGATGTTTTGCATGCTGGGTTAGACCCACTTCTTTGCTAAAAAAATTGTGTAATGACTCGAATGACCCATCCGTTAACGCACCTCACGTTTGTGCTAGTCAGTTGCTGCACCGCTATGAACTGTTTATAGGCAACTTGGTCAAACTTGAGCTGGATAGCTACTGAAGAAGAAAGCTCACATTGTGTTACTTGGGGAAATTCCGCCCACAATTCAGGACTACCAGGTACAGTATGGCTGTACTGTTGGCCCAGGCATAGCGTTGTTTACAGAAGAAATGGGCCTCTTATTATTGTTAAACTTACCTAAAGAGTGTAGTATGAGGGCAGGTGGTCTTGATTGAATTTTAAGTTCTTGTTTCACTTCTCATCCAGGTCTATGTGCAAACGTGCCGATTGAACATGTACTGAAAACCTTTGCAGACACGTTTTTTTCTAATATTTTTGGGAAAAAAACATATTGTTCCCAAACTGATCATGAAACTTGGTTTTGTGCTGGAACACCTTGATATTTTCCATTACCTCAAATTTAAAGTGCACTTAAATGACTGTCAGAGACTGTTTACAGGCTCAAAATGACACCGCCAGTGCTTAGCAAAGGCTTTAGCACGTGTGTATCTTTTACATGCTCAGAACAGAAAGGGGGCGGGATATAATACTTGCAACATGAGAATAAACATCATAGAAAATGGGCGCATGTTAGGTTAATTGGTGACTTTAAATTGTCCATAGAAATGAACGTGAGTGTGAATGATTGTCTGTCTGTATGCCCTGCAATTGGCTGGTGACCAGTGCAGGGTCACCCCGCCTCTCGCCCAAAGTCAGCCGGGATAGGCTCCAGCATACCCCCGCGACCTTAATGAGTATAAGCAGCATAGAAAATGAATGAATGAATGGATGGATGGACCTCTAGGCAGGCACATACCAAACAGTAAGTCTTTTTACATTGCAAATGTTAAACTGCTGCTAAAGTCACTTACGAGCTGTCTAAATTCCAGCATCAAGGCCAACAGTCTTCCAATACAATACTGTGGGACCTCTGACACTGAAAACACATTCAGGCCAGCTACTAGGCTCAATCTGCTGGTAATTCTTCTAGTTGCATGTCCTATCAAGTGCACCTGCTTTCATTGCACGCAGCCCAACAAGTTTGTGCAGCAGCCTCCGGGAGGCAAGACGATGAGCTATAACGGTTAGTCACTCTGACAGACACCTGAGGCGCTATAAAATGTCCCTCAAAGCCACGGAAGAGGCAGAAGGAGCGGCTCTCTTCTTCAAACGGGATGCAACCGTGAGGAGAGGAGAGCAACTTTGTGAAGATGCGCTCGTACGGGGGGGGCTAGCTCAAAGTCGACATGAAGGAGAGAGGGAGAGAGAGAGAGAACGCGTGGCTACGAGGCCCGCTATCATAAATAACACACGACCGCTCTGCTCTCCATTCTCCCGTCTCCTCCAGTTCACCGCCGGAGCGTTTCATATGGTAACGAGGTGTTTCTCCGTGTGGCCACATTGTTGCCCACCTTTTCAAGTAGCTCAGAGGAGGAAACCTTGAGGTAGGGGGAAGAGAGGGAATTTTTGATGAAAAAACTGCATTATTCTGCTCTTTTTTTTTTTTTGGAACGCAGCCTCAACCCTCACCTCCTCCTCTTTGCTGTGGGAGTGGAGCATTTATTACATAAACGCTACAACTTTATATCTCGTCAGTGATGCCCCAGGACTGACCGCCGATCATCACCATCACTTTAAAATACAAATATTAGGAGGGTTGGACTCGTTTGAGGGTTGAATGTTCTGAGCTCCCGTTTCCATGCAAGCAAAAAACAAAACAAAAGTGATGACGTCAGGTGAAACTCCAGCTGAGTGAGCATCAAAGATGAAGATAAAGATAGATAAAGGCAAAATGTGATGATAACCACAGAACTAGAAACCAAGCTCAATGGGACTGCGCCCCGCAGTCTCATGGCTACGTTAACATTGTAAAAGAATTGGTTAACTATTACTGTTATTAACTACTATTTTGTCACATAGAACAATGTATGAAATGAAAGACCAATGTGACCAACCAGATTAATCACTGATATTAGTATATTTGTTGCTACATGGCAAACAAGTTACCAGTAGGTTCAGTAGATTCTCAGGAAACAAACAAGAGCCAGCATTCATGAAATGCGCACTCTTAAGGCTGTGCAATTGGGCAATTAGTTAAAAGGGGGGTGTTAAAAAAATGGCAGTGTCTGCCGTTGACTTTACAAGCTTAAAACTATTTTGTACAAATGTTTTTGTTTATAGGATTTGGCAATCCTGTGAATGACTAAACTCATTGTATTGTTTTTTTATAACTGCTTCACATCTGTGTGGCATGGACTCAACCAACTTGGGGCACCTTTCAGCAGTTATTCCACTCCAACATTCTTTAACAACATTCCACAATTCATCAACATTTCTTGGTTTTGCTTCAAAAACAGCATTTTTGATGTCACCCCACAAGCTCTCCATTAGATTAAGGTCTGGGGATTGGGCTAGTCACTTCATTGGTTTGGAACCAATATTTTGCTGGTTTACAAGTGTGTTTGGTGTCATTGTCCTTTTGAAACAGCCATTTCAAGGGCATGTCGTTTTCAGCAAAGGGCAACATGACCTCTTCAAGTATCCTGACATATGCAAACTGATCCATGATCCCTGCTATGGGATAAATAGGCCCAAAACCCTAGTAGGAGAAACATGCCCATATCGTGATGCTTCACTGTCTTCACTGTGTACTGTGGCTTAAATTCAGAGTTTGGGGGTCATCTCACAAACTGTCTGCAGCACTTTGACCCAAAGAGAACAATTTTACTCTCATCAGTCCACAAAATGTTCCTCCATTTCTCTTTAGGCCAGTTGATGTGTTCTTTGGGAAATTATAACCTCTTCTGCACATGCCTTTTTTTAACAGAGGGACTTAGCGGGGGTGGGGGGGGATTCCTGTAAACAGATTACCTTCACACAGATGTCTTCTAACGTTCACAGTACAGGTAACTCCAGATTGCTCTTGATCATCCTGGACTTGATCATTGGCTGAGCCTTTGCCATTCTGGTTATTCTTTCATCCATTTTGTTGGTTGTCTTCGGTTTTCTGCCAAGTGTCTCTGGTTTTGCTCTCCATTTTAAGGCATTGGAGATCATTTTAGATGAACAGCCAAAGATTTTTGCACCTCTTCATAAGTTCACCCCACTCCAATCAACTTTTCAATCACAGTACGCTGTTCTTCTGAACAATGTCTTGAACGACACATCTTCCTCAGGTTTTCAAAGAGAAATGCATGTTCAACAAGTGCTGGTTTCATCCTTAAATAGGGGCCACCTGATTCACACCCGTTTTTTTTCACAAAATTGATCACTGATCACTGACTGAATGCCACACTGCTATTTTTTAACACCCCCCTTTCAACTAATTGTCCAATTAGTTGAAAGTAGTTTAAATGCATGCCTTAAGAGCGTGCATATCATGAATCATGGGTCTTGTTTGTTTTCTGAGAATCTACTGCACCTACTGGTAAATTGTTGGCCATGTAGCAATAAAAATATACGAATAACAAGGATGAATTTGGTTAGTCACGTTGCACTGCTATTGTTTTCAACACTACTGTGTGTGATACTCACGAACATGAAAAAAAAGTTCTTCAAAGGTTGAGGGTTTTTTATTTTAGATATACTGTATATATATTATTATAAAGGGTTAACTTCTAATTGTACAGTTGGCAGTTGACACCGAAACAGGTTATTTCTAGTTACGTAATTTATTGTGGGAAAAACTGTTTCAAAACACAAACACACATAAACAGCATCCCGGCGCTCTTTTGGAAAAAAAAGCTCCAATAAATGAAATAGAGGCACCGCTCAAAGTGTATGCATGTCGTACTGTACGCCTTGAATAAAAAGATGAATACATAAATAGATCATTACGGCTTTAATACATAAGGATGGCTCGGGATCTCCAGAACGACAAGCATGCCATGTCACCCAGCGCTCCCCATCATTACTAGTATGATTCCTCTTCCCATATTTCCATAATTGCCAGCATTGTGGTGTCATTAAAGGCGCATAATACGCTTAATGTTATTTATCTGTCGGCAGATAGCTTGATGCTGCTAATCCTCATTCATTTGCTGTGGATCAATGCAAATCCGCCAGTGTGAGTGAAATCTACCCCTCCACTCCCCACACCTCCCTTGCCGCAGCCAATGGTTCCTAATGTATTTTCCCACCATTAACCAGCCATAATCCCTGCTAATCATCACTAATCCACATCTCCTCTGTGTGCAACTGGATGCGTCTCCTGGCCAAAGGATGGCGCTCACGAGCGGCACACTGTCTACTGTAGGGGACGGAGGAGCGGTGGGTGCATTTAGGGGGGGGTGATGCTGTTTTGTGACGCTCATGTATAATTGATTTAAATGCATGATGGAGATGCAGGGTAGAAAATGCATAGCATGCCACATAAACAATACTTTTACACCTTTATTGTTTTACATTTGCACTTTAGTCTGACAATTTGGGTTTTTCTGGTCCTATTTGAGCAGAAGATGGGGAAAAAGCTGCATACTTACCTGTTTTGCGACTGCCAAACTCTGTCACGTTAAACCACAACACCACATTGTAGCTGATAATGAGATACACAACAAAGATCCTGCCTTTGCAAAGAGAGGTGCCTCACTGTCTCATGTATTACATCTATTTGTTTATCATTGTGGTTGCTAATGATGTACATTGGTGTACTACTGTATTATAGCAAAATGATATAATACAAATATATAGCCTGATATTTTGTCGCTCGCATAACTGATTGGGGCAGGAAAGTTATACTTTAACAGTATAGAATTTTAAAAATGTGTATCTATATTTTTAAAACAATAATTATTATAGTAATGGAATCATATTAATATCATTTTCTTTCATTATTTAATTAAAATAATTATTAATAATAAATAGGATTTATTATTAATACATAATGGAAGTTAAAAAACACACACAATGTGCTATGAGTACGACAACCTAGTGCCTAATGCTGTGTCCTCTGGGTTTTTTATTTCATTAAACAACAATAGCTTTCCAGTTTGAATATGATTTTGCGTATTTTTAGTGATTTTACTAGCGCGTTAGTCTGTTTTATTATTGTTATGGTTATCATTTGCAGCATTGTATCGGTGCACTGCCCTTCTCATGCTGCTAAATTGCATCTGCAAAA